>PVJA010003737.1:42942-92126 GCA_004027025.1 Myocastor coypus | reverse complement strand
TATTTATTTATTTATTTATTTATTTTATTGTTTCAGAACCTTTATTTGTTTATTCACTCATTCTTATGGCTGGCTCAGCCCGCTCCAAGGGCAGGGCTGGCGCAGCATGTGGTGCCGGGGATCGAACCGCGGTCCCTGAAGCCGCCCAAGCTTTCCCAAGCAGGCGCTTTAAACCACTGAGCCATCCCGCCGGGCCCCAGGTTTCCTTTAATTCTTTAAGGGTATTTGTGTTAGGCAACTTTGCATCACTGTTAAAAAATACTCTAGATATTCAACTTAAAAGAAGAAAACGTTTATTTTTGAAAATTTTATTTTGTGCTCGCTTCGGCAGCACATATGCTAAAATTGGAACGATACAGAGAAAATTAGCATGACCCCTGCACAAGGATGACACGCAAATTCATGAAGAGTGCCATATTAAAAACAAACAAAAAAAATTAAAAGAGAAAAAAATCAAAACAAGATAATAGAGGAGTAGTATTGGTTAATATGTTGCGTTATTTTTTTGTGTGTATTTTTAGTAAGGGTCTAGAGGGTCTACAGGGTCTCACTACATAGACAGGGCTCAAAGTGATCCTCTTGTGTTCATCCTCCCGAAGATCAGTAATTGCAGGCCAGCGCAACCCGCTCCATCTCGATCGCTGTCTCAGTGCGCCCTGAGCCGTGGGGCTAGCATAGCAGGCAGAATATATTACATATTATTAGCTTTACGTTAGTTACTCAGAGTACACTATCTAGAGATTTAGCTTACCAAACAATATTATCACAAGTCTTTCTTTTCAATGAACTGAGATGTTAGTAGTATAACAATCTTAGTGCTTGCGTGTGTGTGTGGGGGGGGGGTTGAATGATGGTTTTAGACGTGTCAATCTGTGGTCACTTGTCCTCATCATTTTTGATTGTGGTGGCACAGTACAGTACAACAGGACAGGAGCACATGATGAAAGAGACTGTTTATCTCATAATAGCCAGAAAAGAAGAAAAAGGGGTTGGGGTCTCAGTATCTCCTTCAGTGTAATGGTCCCAGTAATCTGATTCCTTCTAATTAACCCCACCACAGGCTAACCACCAAGCCTTTAATACATGGATCTTTTGGGTATATTTCAGAGAAAACAATGGCAGGATTTACAGTTTCATCTACCATGGATCCAACAATTAACATATATTTTCTTTAGCAGGTTTTTCAAACTGATTTTATGGGTAAATAAAAATCTAGTTAACTCGAAAAAAAATCTAGCCAACTTTGTTTTCCATTTATAAAGATGCAGAAAATGCCATTAATTTTTCCCCTGCATTTATTTATGTGCCTTTGCATGCTTTATCCAGATTGTATGGAGAGGCAATGGCACTATACATCAGACCAGCGACTGGTCATTCTGAACGCTGAAAGTCTTGGGAGTGCACACTGGAGTGATGGGCGCAGAGACTGTGAAGGAACAAAAGACTGAGCACCGGGCCGGCCAGATAGCTCAGCAGACTAAAGAGCCTACTTGGGCAAGCTCAGAGACCGAGGTTCGATCCCAGTGGTGCCGTGCCGGCCCCGCCCCCGAGGTGAACTGAGACAGCACTGGGACTGGGCGTGGTGGCGCATGCCTGTAATCCCAGCGCTTGGAGGCCAAAAACAGGAGTATGAGTCCGATCTACATAGTGAGACCCTGTAGGCCCTGCACTAAATACATTAAAAAAAGAAAAAACAAAACTGAATGACATTAGCTACAGTCAACTTAATCCTCACTACATTTGCTACTTAATCCATTTATTGTCATCCTCATGAAACTGTAAAACCAATTTCATGTACCACCACCATTTTTATTTGATTCTCATCAAAATTTGTGTACTGTTTCTGTTGAGAGCCTGAAGCTCAGGAGTCACGGACGCCCTGGTGTCCTATGACTCAAAATGCTTGCCTTTTATTATTATTTAGGCTTTGAGGAAGAGCCAGAGGTCCCATGGTGCCAGTTCAGAGAATAAAGGTGGATAAGGGCACAGTGTAACGTTTTTAGTTAACAAAAATTGTCATAAACGTTTTGAATTCATTCAGTACATAGACCATGAAAAGACACTTATGAAATAGAACTTCCAGGGTCAACGAGATAGTTCAGGGGACTAAGTACTTGCTTAAGTAAATGCAGGGGCCAGGGTTCGATGCCCAGCACTGCATGCCATGCCCACCCCACCCCTGGGTGCCCAGAGCCGGTATTAGAGTACAGGTGTGGTGATGCACTTCTGTAATCCCAGCACTAGGAAGGCTGAAAACAGGAGGATCACTACAAGTCTGAGCTGTGTAGTGAAACCCTGCAAAAGACTTCCAGACTGGTTCAGAAAGTGCCAAAAATAACAAGCATTTTAGAAGTAAAATGGAGTATCTGGGGGGCAATTAATGGCCATATGTCTTTTACCGCAATAAGTTTTTTATTTACACATTCACTGTTTTCATTGCGTCTCATAAACCTGATCTGTCACTGGTCATTGCTCTGTCACTCTGTGACCGTGACTTGCAAGGCCTGGCACCACTCATTGCAGCTGGCGCTCTACACCTTCCTTTATGCGCCAGTGCTCCCTTTGCACCAGCCTCCTTCCTGCCTCTTGCTGCCTGCTTCTGTCCTCCTTCTGATCCCCTACCACGCCACTCCACAAGTTCGTGTTGTGTTAGTTACTTTTTTCTTCTTTCTTCTTAGACAAAGTACCTCACACCCAAAGCAAATGTGGGATAGGTTTGTTTAGCGCATAGTTTGTAGAGGTTTCAGTCCATATTTGACTGGCTCCAGGCAGGGTGGCACATGGCAGAGGGCAGCAATTCATGATGAGAAAGCAGCCAAAACAAGAGAGGAGAAAGACACACCTCTTTCTGTCACTTATATTCTCTCCAGTCTACCCAGATTAGGACAGTGCCAGTCCAGCCAGTGGACAGATGGAATAATCTCCGCCCCCGCCCTTTAATGCTAGCACATTTAATACCAGTACTATAAATCAGTCACACTGTCTAGAGTCAGTGACCTCTGAAAATACTGTGACTGCATGAGGCTTTGGGGAATATCTGGATGCAAACCATAACATATGTGCAGCTAACTGTGGAGCTCCTTGCAAAGCAGAAAGTCTGGGGCAATACCAATGAGTTGGAAAAGGTGATGACCTGGATCTCCCACTGAACCAAGGAGTTTAACAAGTATTGCACTTTTGAGGTCTTTATTTTTCGGTGCTGGGGATCAAGTGCAGGGCATCACTCATGCCAAGTACGTGCTCTACTACTGAGCTATATCCCCAGGCATGGGCTTTTTTTTTTTTTTTTTTTTTTTTTTTTTTTTTTTTTTTTTTTTTTTTTTTTTTTTTTTTTTTTTCTCTTTTAACCACTCTTACTCTTCCCCCACAAATCAGTGCTTTTTTCATGTACTGAATTCTTAAAAGTGCAATGACAAGCGACATAGGACTCCCTTTGGTTTGTTTTCTGACTTGAAAATAGTATATGTTCATTTTTTACAAAAATTAAAAACTATAAAATGTTAAGAAATTTAATGATGGCAACAGTGTGGCACAGAAGTAGCTGCTATTAATGCTTAACATTTCATTGCAGTATGACAATCATGTCAGACTTTGAGTCTTTTCTTCTTTTGTTTTTTGGTACCAGGGATCGAACTCAGGACCTTGTGTTTTCCAGGCAGGTGCTTATGCCACTGAGCCATTTCACCCGCCCTTATGTCTGACTTGCTCAATTCCTTATCCTTCCTTCTTAGGACCTCATGAGTTATTTTCCCCCAGAGTGGGTTCATACCATACATACTACCTATAATCTACCTTTTAAGAATCTAATACTATCATAAGAATTTTGTTTCATCTTATAAACATCCCTTTCTATACGAATTTTGAGTGATTTTTTAACAATTTTTGATGGGCTGATTTAATGATTATTTAGTTCCTTTAAAATTCCTTCAATATTTACATCTAATATGGCTGCATCATAGTCTAATAAGCACAGCACAATTTTTTAAGCAATCCTTCATTATTTAAATGTTTAGATATTTTGACCTTCTTCCCATTACAAGTAAGTCCCAGGAACATGACTGCCATCAGTCCTGGGGGTACATCTGCTCATGTCTACGACATGCATTCCTGGTGCTGAGAATACTGGGAAAGGGCCATACACATGTGAGGCTTGTGACGTAGCACCCCAAAGTACTCCACATGGACTGTCGTACTACACTTCTCAGTAGCAAGATATGTAAGTGTTGTGGGGTTTGCCTGGAGTTCAATGATTTGAAGCATTGTTTATATTATTTCAGGGTAAAATGCTATTGAAATGATGTTTCCAGGGCCAGGGAGATAGCTCAGGGGCACAAGTCCCTGGCTGGCAAGTGCAAGGTCCTGAGTTTGATTCCTGACCTCCCCCCCCCAAAAAAAGAAAAGTTGTGCTGTTGGCTTGGCCACTTTGGGGTATGCTTCAGTCTGGGCATAAGTGCATTGCTCTAAGCACTTGTGCTTCTCTTCTGAGGAGAATGGTTGCTGCTAACTCATTTTTCTACCAGGAAAATCTAAGCTTGCATCTCCAGGCGCAGACAATGTGTAAGCCTTTCCAGCATGCAGGCATCTGGATGCTCTGCCCATCTGGCATTGGATGATTCCTAGTGTTAGTTCAGATGAAAGATAGTGATGGTGTCTACTGCCAGCTCTCCTCTGTGTGGGGGACTGAGTGCCTGAAAGACCTCAGGGAACCTCTAGAAGAACACAGATGGGATATGGGGTGCACCTTAAGGATTCGGTCACCTTCAGGGGTGGCAGCTGAGCCCAGAGGCCAGTGGCAAAGGAACCTTTGTATTATTATTCTCTGAACAAAAAGAGCCAATCAGAGACAGAATGGATGGATCAATGGATGGATGGATGGATGGATAGACAGACAGACAGACAGACACACACATAGATACATAAATACATGGATACATAGATAGATACATAAATGATAGATTTACTGTAGGGATTGACTCACATTTACAGAAGCTAAAAAGTCTCACCATCGGCCAACCACAAAACCAAGAAAGCTATTGGTAAAATTCAGTCTAAGCCAAAGTTTTGAGAACCAGGGAAGCAAATTGTGTAAGAGCCTGACAACTGGTACTTGGCCAAGAACCAGGAACTCTTGTGTCTGAAGGCAGAAGACAGATGAAGGCAGCTCAGTGGAAGAGAGAGAATTTGCCTTTCCCTACCCTTGGTTCAGCCAAGCCCTCAGTGGTCCTTCTTTACTTGACTTACTGATTCAGTTGGTACTAACTCACTTCTAAAAAGACCCACACTCCCCAAAGAGTACTTCAACCCAGGGATTAAATGTCTCCACCCCCTCCTGTCCACTCATCTACCCATTTGGAAAAAAATAAGCCCTTAAGCTTTATCCTACATGTTCCTTTATACTGGGGAAAGTGCTCCTACATGCATACCATTTATGTCCAGTAATCATTTAGCAACTAGAAAGGATGGACAAGTGGGTTCTCCAGTAAATCAGAGCTGCTCCTTCTTGCATCATCCTTGAGCCCCAGACTCAAACAGAGTGAAGCCATGGTGAGTCACTTGACCTCTCTATTCAGCACATCACATACCAGTGCAAGCTAGACACAAAGTTGCCTAGTCTTCTAGCTTTTTGCATGGCCCTGCAAGAAGTGATGACATAGTTAGACCATGGGGAAGTGGGAGGAAAGAAGCTCACTGAGTTAAGGAAAGCATCTGAAGAGTCCTGTACATGTCCTGTCCTCTTCAAACACAATAGGAAAATGTCTATAAATGCATATATGTATAGTTGATATTCTATTAGCATACTCTAAAATTCCATTTCTATGTATAATTGGGGCTATATTCACAGAATATATCAAATGTTAACAGATATAGGCTCCCAATTCCATAATAAGTGTTTGATATTGATGGTGCTCTACCACATTTGCTCATATTATCAAAAAGACTGTTTCATACTCTTTCACTGTCATTGTCCCATCCTATTCTTTCCATCCCATTTTTTACTAAATTAATTCCTTGGGAGGAGTGTTCTGTTTAGTACTTCATAGAAATTAATTGAAAGAAGGGACTTTTTTTTTTTTTTTTGCTTTCTAGGACAAGAAGAAACCTAAAGTTCAATTCCTACATGAGCACACTGAGTAGTCCTATATCCCATGGGAACCTAGCCCTCCTCTGCATGGCTATGGCTTCAAAGGAAACAATAGGACACAGATGGAACAAATAAATACTCACTCCATCCTTCCAACACAGGGTGGGGTCTTGAGAAAAGCCCTGGTGGGTCTTCGAGCCACCTGTTGGCCTAGGGGCTTGGAAACTAACCTTTGCAAAGAACAAAGATCCCTTCTGGAAGAAGGTGGCTCTCTGGTACCTCAGTGACTGATCCAGCTCTTAGCTTCTTGGGTACATTTCCTGGCTCTGAAGGGGAGTGAAGGTCTTTTGGGATGTGGTGCAGCTGCAGTGGCTCATAAAGCCACTGCATGACTTCATCTTTGGCCCAAGAGCAGAACATTACACAGAGCAGCAGACATCAGCCAGTGCTAAGCTGGGGTGAACGAAGGGCTGGAAAAACCAAGAAAGGTATCTTTAGAACTCCACCCTATGAAGTATGGAATAATTTTGTCATAAATTAATAATGGCTTCAGTGAGCAATGGTAGCTGTTAGAACACAAGTACATGGCCTCAGTGTCACTCAACAGATGCCTGGCTTTTAAAAGGCTGGTGGGACCTCTGAGTAGGAGGGCATTGATTCTAGCTTTAAGGTGGTTTGGGTCATTTTTTTAATTTTTAGGGCTTGCTGTGTGTCTGCATGCGCATCTGTGTGTGTGTGTGTGTGTGTGTGTGTGTGTGTGTGTGTGTGTGTGAAGAAAAGTTTTCCTTCAGGACTGTGAAAATTTTTTTGCTCTAGCAGGAACACTTTGGAATTCACATGGGTCATGCAGTACTCTTTAGAGAAGGCTGTTATTGAAAATGCTGTTGGTGGTAGGCTTTGGACAATGAATGGCTAGCCACATGAGGTCAGGTCCTTGTGTTTGGTTATGGAACTTTCCAAAGATTATATAAATATCTTTCTCATGTTATTTAGGATACTATGTTGAGTTAGTCTTTCATTTTGGAATATTGGCTTTGCATATTATATTCTGTTATAACAGTAGATAACTATTATTTGTAAAAATCCAAAGTCATCAATGTTAATAATGAAGTCATTTAATCAAAATAACAATGTTTTAATCACTTGCAATATTAATATTGTGCTATTTCTCAAAGAAATTTTTTGGTGGCTTGGGGGATCAAACTCAAGGCCTCAGGCATGTTAGGCAAGTGTTCTAGTGCTGAGCTACTTTCCTGGCCCCTAAAATAATATTTTAAAAAATGAAGGCATCAAACAATCGTTTTTTAAAGGCACAACTGATATAGTAATTAATAACAATATTTGTAATTTGTTCCTCAAAGTCTCCTCACTGCCTGTGAAGTCTCATTTCTGTCCTGGGCACTATGCAGTTGCCATACCTGCTCTTTCCTCGGTATCTCCAGTCACTGAGTTGTTTAAGTCAATGGCTGTAAAGTTAGGTTGCCCATCAGGTCAACTTTTAGTTCTTCATGTATGGTTGATCTATTATTGCATAGGTAATTTTCAGTGCTAGTGAGAGGTCACCTGCCTTGTCTCCTTCCCATCTCTAGGATTCAGTAATATCCTGAGAGTCCATCTAAATTTAAGTCACAATTCTCTTAGTTCAGTTGCAAAGGTCTTATGACCATCTGAAAGGAAAGGAGCACTCATCTATGAACAACATTCATATTACCTCTTAGAATAGCATCTATAAAATTATAAAAAAACATAGCATGATAATTAGTAATTTTTGTTGAATGTATCTTATTTTTCTCGGCACCTAAAGTCAGACCCAAGGAAGTCAAATAGTTCCAACATTCATAATTATTTAAACACTCATTGGAGCCCACAGGTACACTTTGTTTCCCATCATTCGACTTACATTTGTTCCATAAATACTTACTGAGGACCCTGCATGAATCCAGCACTGGTTGGGTGCCACAGAGAAGAGAGCAGAGCCTGGATTTCGAGGGGTTTTGTGTCCCTCTGGGGCCCTCCTCCGGAAGCCAATGACTAGGGCTGCTGCACTGTGCCATTGCTGCTTCTCCTGGCTTTCCTTCTTGCTCTGCATTCAGATTAGTACTTAGACTTGGCCCAACCGCATTTTCTTCTCTCCTTCTGGTTACTACGGGGATCACTCCCCCAAAAACAGCATTATTTTCACTGGCTGGCCTACCCCAAGGGGCATGAGCCTTGGGAAGCCTGTGTAGGAGTGCTGATACCTGCATGAAGACATAGATGCTGATTGTTCCTGTGGTATAACCAATGATGCCTTTTAAATAGCTGATGTTGCCAAATCAACCCTGTTTAGAGTATAAAATAAACTTTGAAATAGAAAGACCCAAAGGCAAGAAAGAAGGGAACAGAGTGGAACACAGGTAAAAGGATTATGTGGTTATCTGCAGGGCTTAGTTCATTTTATTTGCTGTATTTCCTAATTTGAATGAGGCATAATATGTTGTACACATCCTGGGTCTAATGGTAGAATATTGCTTTTAAATTTCTCCTTTCGTTCTTCTTAGTTTACATTTTCCTGCCATATATTTGAATCCTCATAAGTCCCCTTATCTTAGAACAAGACATAGGTCAACCAGTTGAAAAAAGATCTGTACACCATCACGGCCCTTTCCCATCTTCTCCAGTTCACTGCCCCTCTGTTCCCTCACCACTGATCTGTTGCAGGCTCCCAGCTTCACCCTCGAGGCTCCTCTCATTCCCACTCCTTGCTAGCTCAGCAAAGCCTCTGGCGGCCACCTTCTTGCCTTCAAGTTCTTTGTTCCCCGTTTCCATGGTGAAACGAACTTGTTTATCCCTTCAGCTGCCTGCTTGGACTACATTTTCTGGTCTCTCTAACTCCACCTCCTAATTATGGTATGACACCAAGGTTCTATTCTTAACATGTGTGTTTTTTGTCTCAAGAAGATCTTAGGGATGACAGGCCCCCTGAGGACAAGGACTACAGATTTTAATATCACAAAGGGCCTTGTATATATTTAGAGATCAGTATTGCATGTTTAACATGATCAAATAAACTTCTGATAGTGGTTCTTCTAGAGGCTAGAAAATTTTAAAGAAAAAGACTCAACTTGTTATGGACTTTATTAATTAAGTTGTTTATAAGGATCTTATTGAATTTTTTGTAAAGCTCAGCAATTACTCCCCCCCACCACCCCCCCGATACTGGGTATGGAACTCAGGACCCTGCCTTTGCCAGAAAAGCACTTATTCTACTGAGCTATTTCCCTGGCCCAAAGTTCAACAATTATCTTCAGAGCATCTTGCATCTAGTGACCTGAATACTGGTTTAGGTTTTCTGCATGTATTTTTGAAAGCGAATCTTGAATCTTTCCCCTCTCCACATCCTCACTGCCATCACGCCACAACTGCTTGCTGTCCTATTGTCTTGGACAACTGCAATAACCACCTTCATGGTGGCCCTGCTGCCCTGTAACCTCTCTAATGTGTTTTCCACACAGCTGCCAATGGATCTTTAAGCTTACAGTGCCGGATATGAGACTATCATGTATCCCGTAGCTTTCTTTCACTCTATACATGTATTTTTTCACTTTTATGTGGCCTGAAAGTTCTGGCCTTCCCAGAATTTCTCAGTTTTGGTGGTGCTCTACATTTCTGGCCCTAGTGCCTTCACATAATCCATCTTTTCCATTTAAGATATTCCAACCGCTCTACAGGTTTGCTATCTCCAGCGGCCTGCCCCACCTTCTCAAATCAGTTCAGCCAAGCTCACTGCTGGCTTCCATTCTTTTCCTTCCCAGAACAGCTGTAATAGGCTAAGCAGGTGTCTATTTGCTTGTCTATCTTCCATTAAGGGCTTGTTCACCACTTTACGCACAGCAACTACCCTGGAACATAGTAGGCAATCTACACATGTCTACTGGGTATATGAATAAATATAAGTTATGAATGAAAGAATCATACCTTGACTTATAATCTATGTCTTATAAGATATGGTGTGATATTTTCTCCTAGTATTAGAAACTTTAAAAAGAAAAAAGAATATATGTGTGTGTGTGTGTGTGTGTGTGTGTGTGTCTGTGTGTGTCTGTGTGTGTGTCTGTGTGTGTATGAGTTAGGATAGATATACAGCTACTTTCTGTTTATGGAGAGTAAATGTTTGTACTAATATTGTTTAGATAAGATATCAGGTCTGTGTCTTGCCCTCTGAATAACTACTATGAAGACAACAATGTGCATTGTATTAATTATTGTAACCATTCTACTAACCTGTTTCGAAACTGTTTCATTGCTATTTTATCTTTTTTTTCTCATTAAAATCAATAAAAATAGAAAAAAAAAAAAAAACAGAATCATACCTTGCTGCCTTTGTCCCAGTACAATCCTTGCGTTCAGAAATATGCTAAAAACCATTACTGGAGCTACAAATAAAAGACAAAAAGTGATGAAGGGATATAGAAAACACATACCATGGCCTCCAGAAGCTGACTGGATTGTGATTTTAATGAAGATTCATGTGCATGTTGAGGAGAACAGTCCAAAATCCAAGCCAGAGGCTTTCCCTCCACTGGGGAAAGCCGAGATCTGCTCCTATCTTCCCACCTGCTCAGCCTGCACATAAATGGCTTGGCCTGGTTCTACATCCTTGTGCGCATGTGGTAGATACATTTGCAATTGCCTTCTAGGGACTCGACTAGATTGAAGCCAGCACACTAAACAAGTCACAGGTCATGATTCCTTTTAAAAACAATTGCACATTGAATTTCACTTCATCTTCTCTTCGCTTATCTTTAAAATTTTCTTAGCATTCAAGATCTATGAAGAGTTTTAGAATGTGAAAAATAGCATTTATGGGTGGAAAATCCAAAAATAAACTTAAAAAACTGAGCACCCCTATATGACTGCTTTTAGGCTGTTTTAGACTGTTAAAGCCAACATCAACACTTTGCATGTTTAGAGACACTGAGTTTTGCACTTCTTGCATTTATTCCCCATGGCAGAATACCTATGAAAATCTTTAAATTCCAAAGTTATTTATTTTATTGAAAAAATTTGAATTTTTAATTTTGAGAGACTACATTTTGATGCAATTTTCTGAAATAGAGCGTATCAAAAAGTGTTTATGGGCCAGCCAGATAGCTCAGTGGATTAAACCTCCTGATTAGGCAAATGTGGGAGCTGGGGTTCAATCCCTGGCCTGCCATGCCAGCCCCGTGCCCAGGAGTGTGCTGAGACAGGGACTGAGACTGGATTTAGTGATGTGCACCTGTAATCCCAGCACTTGGGAGGCTGAAAACAGGAGAATCACTGATTCTGATCTATGTAGTCAGACCCTATAAACCCTGTACTAAATACATTTTAAAAAGTGTTCATAATCAATCCAAAGCATTTACTGGTTACCTTCCCTAAATCAGACACACTATTGGACATTTGATGGTGAATACAACTGAAAAAGACTGAAGCTCAGTCTTTGTCAGAACATGGGCTCAGTCAACACTTCTTGAAATGCAAGTTCAAAGAAGACAATAATAAGTATTGATATAGAATCAGAGATACAAATACATATATCCTGCATATGTTTACATGCCTCTTACATATGTCTAAATAAGAAAATGGCTCTTCCTGGTTAGGAATATCATGAAAGATTCTAAAAAAGGAGTAAAATTTAATGCTCCACAAAAAAAGATAGTAAATAGCCGGGCGTGGTGGCTCACGCCTGTAATTCCAGCACTTGGGAGGCTGAGGCAGGAGGATGGGTGTGAGTTCGAGACCAGCCTGGGCTACAAAAGTGAGCTCAAGGCCAGCCTGAACTGCATAGCGAGACCCTGTCTCAAAAAGACAAAAAAAAAAAAAAAAAAAAAAGATATTAAATGTTCTTTCCTTCTGCTCATCAGTGTGTTTTACTTATCGTAAAGAAATAAATGTATACAGCCAACATGGAGGGAGCAAAAGGATCATATAAAAACCCAATAATTCCATCATACAGATATGATCACTAGAGACAGCTTTTCCTGTGTGTATTTAAAGTGTCTATCTCACAAAAATAACACTTTCCACTAAATAATGCTTGTGACTTGTCTTTTCCATTTGACAATAAGAATCATCACTCTATGTCCACCTGTCACTTGGTGCATGTTTTAGTAGATAATGGCTGGGAGGGAAATGCCTGAATGCAAGTGAAATTTCTAAAACAAAGGGCCGGGAGAAGGCATAGGCTATACTGGGGAGGCTGTGTCCTGCAAGAGTCCCTTCTGCTGAGTCCACAATTCATCTTGGTGGTTGCTCTTCTTGGCATTCAATGATGCAGACTACCCTTCAACAGCAAACCCAAACAGAAAATGTTGCTCTATAAAACCAACCTGATTGCTACTGCGATGTGTGGGGAAACCAAAGGTCATTAAGAAGTATCATTTCTCTGTTTGGTGGGACAGAGCTGTGGTCACTGCTGGGAGTATCCCTGCCATTTCATTCACTGCCAACTGGAGCAAACGTGGCATGTGGGTGGATGTATTTTTATTTGGAAAAGTACTGTCAATTAGATGACTGAAGCCTGCAATCTTCTGAATGTTTGTAATCTAAGTGGGTGTGCAGCCCAGGGGGAAGCTTAGCATTTCTCTTGGAAATGGACCAACCAGAGAGCACAACAGAGTCATTTTTCAAGTACCCAATGTTTATGAATGTGAATGACATTCAGAATGCCTGACCCTTGAGGCAAGGAGTTAGTGCTTGCCACTGTGACACTACTCCAGGAAAACCATTGGTGAACTCAAGGTCACAGTGCTATCATGATTTTTTTACTCATGGCAACAAATGAAAAGAGACTATTAGCATCTTGAAAGTAAATAGGCTGTTACCAAGTTTCCCTTACTCATATACTTACATTCATAAGTGTACACACACGTACACACACCCCCACAGCACATGTACACAAAGATTTATCAAGAGTCAGTTACTATGAGTCAGAGATGATGTAAGGTCACACTAAGTATCAGAGACATTCCATATGGCTTTACTCAGGGGAGTAGGTGTATGCAGGAGAGTGTGACATCAGGCCACACACTGTCCAGCCACAAGAAGAACATGGTATCAATCAAGACGTTGGGGATGACCCAAATAGAGCAAATGGCATGTCTGGAGAAGCAATTCAGTGAGACTGTGTCTCTATAGCTTATAAAGCCAAGATTGCCTGATGGTTTATTATACCAGGATTGGATGTTTCCACATTTAAAAAGCTCTCTGTGTGATTCCCTGTGATTTATGAAGTTCAGGTTTCATAGGCACCTGTGATCTAAGCAACATGCCCAATCCCTTCACTGCTGGACAAGAAGATTGTTGTCCTGTGTCTGTCACAGAGTGCCCACCCCACAGCAACTCACACTCTGTTGTTCTCAGTGAAAGGCAAAAACTGAGCTGCTTGATTCACATTGAGACCTCCGGACCTACTTTGCTAGTAAGAATGCTCTCCCTCCACAGAGGCTCCCTGGAGAGTACGAGGGCAGGCACGCTTTCCTCCACTGCCCCACTGCTGCTTCTCTGACCCCACCAACAGAGTCACATTTTGAGCAAGCCAAAGAAAATGAGTTGGGACTTTACAAATATGGCCTCTTCCCTACTCCAGGGGCATGTAGAGTTCCTGACCTTGTGGCTCTGTCCTCTGGGCCCACCACCTGTCTGAAAAAGAAACTCCAGCTTCTAACCACTGCTGAGTATTAGCTAACCATGCTTTGAGTTGCTCCCCTTAGAGCTTGACACACTCTTGGGAGGTCATTCCACTCTCCTCAGCCATCCAGGCCTTAGTTATTGTGCTCATAGCATATGTATGTTCTGTGTATGATTTGGGATATTCTTATATTTATGTGGAATTAAAATTTGTCCACCTGTCCTGTATTTTCTGTAGCAATGATCATCAATGGCTTTGGCTCTGCCCAATGGCCACAGAATAGTTCAGGGCAGGTGAGGTGCTTTGATTTCACACTTGGGTATCTCTCTTAAAGGGTAGTTTAGAACTCTCCAGTTGTCAAGTAGGTGACCCTTGGTGGTGCTATACTATTCTAATACATAAAGAAGAAGGGGCGTTTTATACTGACTATCCTAGCGATGCGCACTCTGCCTCACTCTGAGAGAGCTGGTGCTGCTCGCTGTTTTCTCAGGGAAGTGTTGAGTCCTCAGGGAAGACAGCATAAATGCCATCCCCTGCCTCCCAGTATGACTAATTTGCAATTGAACTCATTAGACCTGTGATAGACTGAAAGCTTGTGTTCCCCTAGCAATTGTATGGTAAAATCCTATCCACAGTGTGGTGTCTCAGAAATGGTGTTAGTGCCCTTAAAAGTGGCCCCTGTGTGATTTGTACTCCTAACACGTGAGCCTGCAGGAAGGGGTTGGCAGCCTGCAACTGAAAAGAAGTCCCACACCAGACCCCGACAATATTGACTGCCTGACCTCAGCCTTTCAGCCTTCATAGTGGACAGAAATCAACACCTGCTGCATCTAAGTCTTCCAGTCTGTGGTACTTCATCGTGGTAGCCTGAGACGACTAAGACGGGACCCTGGGTACCTCCCAAGCTCTGTCTAACTCTCTCCTCCCTGAGGTTGCTGGGCTGGGGGGCTAATTGTGCTGCTCCTCATATGTATTTGTCAATGTCAAGAGCAAGAGCACAGGCTCTGCAATGTGAGTTGCGTGTGCTCATCCAGGTGTGAATTGTGGCATCGATGTGAACTTGCACAATTTACTTAACCCATCTGTGTGCCAAAGGAGTGGTGGAGGACCGCATAACATAATACCATCTACCTCCTAGGGTTGTTGTTAAGGATTAACACTCATAAAATGCTCAGAGGTGTTTCTAGCATTTATTAAGCACCTAATGTTACGCCTCCTTTTCACTTTTAAATTTTTTATTTTACTATTACTGAGTTGGGAGGGTTCTTGAACAAATCTGAAACAGAATCTCCAAACCTCTAGGCCATAGATAGGCTTGGTTATTCTCAAACTTAAGCCTCATGATACAAACTTCCTTCTTTTTCTAGTTATTTTGTTCCTACTATTCATCAGATGATAAGTGATTCGAAGTCAGAAAGTCCTCACACTGAATCTAAACTTAGATTAATTTCTACTTAATGGCTTAAGGGACCAGCAGACACTGCTGGATGTGAGAACTGTAATTAGGAGGACACAGTGTTCTAGACACCAGGCTCCCTGAGGCCCAGGGCAGGTGGAGCAAGGACCCCAATCTTCCTGGGCCTCCCGAGAGCACATTTCATCCCTACTTTGCCCAGGGTACACATGTAGACACACATGGGAGGATGCTGGTGTCATAGGAGTTGCCCTTTTCTCCCTGTTTTGAGGATTTGAGGTGTTACTTAAGTGCTGTCTGTGACATGTACCCTGAAGTCTTGCCAGATGGCAGAAACCACCAAGTCTTCCAACTTTGTGTTTATGGGCAATGGTGCTATATATTTGGCTTGTGCCTTGGCGTCTAGACACACCTCTCTGGGGTCAAGAAAATGATTTAGCTTGTATGACTAAGAAATCCTGAAATATTCTATTAAAATTCATTTGGACTATCACATAATATCCCACAAACCAGCAAGGGCCAGAATGGCCTCTTAGGGCTGTTTCAGCCCAGACAACTTTGCAAGGGGAATTTGAGTTAGGGTTGAGGCTACAGGTTTAAACAGGTTTTCTATGCTAACCAGAACCTGCAAATTCCTTAGTGGGCCTAAAAAACACTAAAGATTTTACTAAAAGTTTTCAGCTTAATCCAAAATACAAAGCATTAAAAATGTGCATGATTTTTCCTATGTGTGTTAATTTTTCCTATGGTCTAGCACAGCAGTTGTAAACCTCTGAAAGGGACTTCCTGGGCTTGGTTTCTACCTCTACCTTTTGTTATCTATATGACTTTGGACATGTTACCTAACCTTGTCATGCCAGATTCTTCCACTGTTGGATGTGAAGAGCAGTAGCTAGTTATAGAATGAATAAGGGAAATAATTGTCATAAAGCCCTTAGAATCACACTTGGCTCACTGCACTGTAACCCCCTTACTGTAAGCAATGATTATAATTTGATTAATTTATTTCTTATGAATATAACTTTCATTTTAAAATATCTTATCATCTGGTCATTTAAAATCATAAGCACATCTATATTTAAGTGCTCAACAAATAATCTTTTTCAGATATCTTTTCAATTCCAAAATTAATATATGATTGATAAAAAATTACAACAGTGGTTCTAGTTTCTGATATGCACAGAAATCTCATTAAAATAGGTTTTAAAATAAAAAGTACTTAATCAAGGTAAAAAAAAAAAAATACCATACAGTTTTTTTCTATTTGTCCTATTAACAGGCAGGAAGAAGTTGATTTTCCATTATGCTTGACTCTATGCAGAGTTAATAGGTAATAAGTTGCTTTCTATGGACCAAGTGAGCAGCCAACCTCTTCAACACGTAGCAAATGTGGATGCAGATGGCCAGATCTACCCGCTGATACCAGGGCTTTGGCTGCCTACATTCTCTATTTCCATCTTTTGCTTTGAAACCAGAGACCTTTGCATAAAGCTACAAGTCTCCCTTCTTTCAGGTCTACTCTTTAGCTACTAGGGTTTCACTTACCATCTCAGGAATACTCACGTTGTTCATAGCTCCAACCCAAACTTTCTAAGTTCCAGATCATTTTCTTAATATGTCTTCTTGGATGACCTAAAGAAACCTAGCAAATCTAAACTGAAATAGGCTGGAGCGTGTTGGTGCCTGGGATTACAGAGTGTGATCCCAGTACTCTACAGGCCGGGGCAGGAGGATTGCTTTGAGTTTAAGGCCAGCCACGATATACAGTGAGATCCCTGTCAAGAAAAAAAGAAAAAAAAAAAAAAAAGTGAACTGAAGTAGAAGACTTCTTCCTCAAACTGAACCCATCACCTTTCTTCCCAGAGCTAATCCCTTTCAAGGGTGTCTGTCTCATGAGACTGCACCACCAGGTCAATGAGGACCTCAGGTCCACAGGACCCTCACTCAATCTGGACACCTCTCATGTTATCCAGACCTTCACTGACCCTTACTGGCTTGCCCCTTAAGCTGCCACTGACTCACTCACTTCTGAGCGCATCTACCCCAGCCTTCACCACCAACACTGCAGTTCAAACCATCCACACCACCCATCTGGACCACTGCCACGAGCCAGGTGTCCCCGATCCATGGTGGGCCCTCGCCAATGTATTGCCCACTCTGAAATCAGGCCAGCTTTTCACATCTCATTAAGTCAACCCTTTGCTTAAAATACACAACTGAATTTCCATTGTCCTGAGAATAAAGCTAACTTTTTAATTCAGCCTGCAGGATGTATGCTCTAGCCTTTCTCTTCTTCTCTGCTTCAGCATTTAATCCTGTCTCATGGCCTCTCTGCCTTCCTTCTGTCATTTTTTCTGGTTTTTGCTCCTTCTGGCCACAGAGATTTCCTGCGAGTTATTTTGTTTGTATTTTTTTATTTTGGTACTGGGACTTGAACCCAGGGCCCAGTGCTGTGGTGTTGAGCTACATTCTGGACTCCTCCCATGTGTTGCCTTCAGTGGTCTTCCCCTTCTCTCCCTCAGTGTACCCAAAGTCACTTTTTTTTTTTTTTTTTAGTTTAAACATTATTTCTGGGTTGGGATGATAACTTAGTAGAATAAGTGCTTCCCTGGCAAGCGCAAGCACCTGAGTTCAATCCCCAGTTCTGCAAAAATAAGTAAGTAAGTAAGTAAATAAATAAATAAATAAAACATTATTTCTGCAAGGAAACCTTTCTTAACACCCCTGGTGTGGTCGACTTCTTTTGTGCTCACTTCAAAACAATTTAACCTTTGTATCCCTGCACTGAAATATAAAACAGAGTTCTTCTTGGAAAATCGCAGGCTCAAAACTTCCAGTTCCTTCACTCTTAATAAAAAGCAAGCCCTGAAAATAGTCTGCACTTTCTTTACTTTTATGCTAGTAATGATTTTCAAGTTGAAAGTCTGAGAAAAGGCAATTAAATTAATGACTTCTGCCGAGATGGGATAGGCCATGAACCCGCTTCACCACTGAATCTAGGTCTTTTGGAAAAAAACGTAACTTTCCCCCAAAGGGTGGACGTGACGTGACCTACTTCAGCTTGAAAGTTTTAGCTACTTCCAGGAAGCGAGCTTAGGGTTCTCAGAAAGTAATTTCTCTTCCCAGCACAGAGATTCTGTGGTGAGAAGGTAGCGAAGTTGCTAAGCATTTCTGATTAGGCAAACCACTGATATTTCTGCTTTATTTCTCAATTTCTGTGAAAACTTCAAAACCTAAAATATAACAATGACAACAAGACGAGAAAAAAAAAAAAAAAAAAAGTGCTGCCGACAGAATTTTCAAGAGTGATGTTTAATTCCACAAGCGCTACGCAGTCTGCAGTAACTACACTGAATCATTTCGTGAGCTTGCCCTTGAGCACGCAGACTTTCCGTTTTCTCTTGGCTTTTACGTTTTCTAAACTCTTGAAAAAGAATTACTTTGTAGGAACTTGTCCAGAAAATGAAGAAAGGGGCTTCAGCACAGCAGAGAACTGTGTTGAAAGAATTCCAGCGGGATGGAGGGAGGTGGGGGCAGGGCGAGGACACATGAACTCATGGCCAGCCGCTTGGTAAAAATGCAAAATAAGCAAAAGCACAATGAGTTTATTTTGGAAATTTTTCCAAGAACAGATCACCTCCGAAGGCGAGGCCAGTCGAGTAATAGAGCTCTACTGCCATCTAGTGCCCCAAAATATAATGATCATCTGCTGCATGAAATAGTCTTTAGGTAAAGTAAAAGAAAAATATTTATATATCAATATAAGCCAAGGAAAATCGCAGCATCTTAAAATCCTCTAATATATGTGCTGCCGAAGCGAGCACTTAAAATCCTCTAATAAAGGTCTTTCTTGTATAACATCATCCATTTTATTTTTTCTAAAACAGCCCTGTAGGGAAAACAAAATTACTGTCAATCTAGTGCCACAGGCGAGGAAAGGTAGATAGGTCTAGATAAAGGGAGGACTTGGAAAGTCCATAGATGACACGCTATCAGGGACAGAAGCAAGACAGAAACAAGACTTCTTTCATATCAGGCCTCGCACTCGTGCTCCTCTCCCTTCTCCATCTATATAGTTCTGTCTGCCCCGATTTGGAGGGTGCTGAAAGATAGACCCTGAGAGTGTGCTCATTTGGAGGAAAGGAGGAGGAGCCCTGGGTTTCCATGGGTCGATTGTCCTGTCAGGGCTTATTCTACCTTGACCTCTGTCTTAGTTACTTTTTTTTCCATTGCTGAGACAAAAATACTTAATACCCAAAGTTAAAGGGAGGGAAGGTTTATTTAGCTCACAGTTTGTGGAGGTTTCAGCCCATAATCATCTGGCTCTAGGCAGGGGCGTGCAGGATAGAAGGGCAACTGTTCACGGCAGTGGAAGACAGCAAGAGCAACAAGAGAGGGTGGGAGCATCCTTCGAGTGCCAGTGGTTCTCAGCCTTTCTAATGCCGTGACCCCGCAATACAGTTCCTCACGTTGCGGTGACCCCAAATCAAAAAATAATTTTGGTGGCTACTTCAAAACTGTAATTCCAAATAAATAACGTTTTCCGATGGCTTCAGGTGACCCCTGTGTTTTGGTCATTCGACCCCCACCAGGGTTGTGACCCACAGGTTGAGAACTGCTGTTAGCCCCTTAGGTTGTATCCAGTGCACTGGGATTAGGGTGGTGCCCAGCTAATCAGTGGGCTGACCCAAGAGTCACCCACCCTTAATCCCAGCACCTTTAATCCCAGGATTGCACAATGAGTCAGTCACACACTCTAGATTCAGCCACCTCAGAAAAAACAACCTATGACTTCATAAGGATTTGGGGGGACATCTAGACACAAACCAGAACAGCCTTTAAAACACTGAATCAGAAAAATCAAGGTCCTGAATAAAAAGCCGTAGTTGGAGATGAACACAAAACAGGAAAGCTCCAAATAGAAAGAATTAAAAAGCCTCAATTGTCCTCTTTTAAGCAAATCAAAAGATGTATGCACACATACACCAGTACACTGTGGTGGGTGGGTGGGTGGGTGGGGGTGGGTGTGGATGTGTGGGTGTGGGTGGATGGGTGTGTGTTGGTGTGGGTGTGGGGGGGTAAGGATGGGTGTGAGTGGGGGTGTGGTGTGTGGTTCATACTTCAGGGCCATGAACTCTAAAGTTACCCACTTGTTCCACTTAAAGGACACATCCTGCTGGACTCCGGTCTGATCAGCCCATGAGCACACATAACCGGTGCCTTGCATCTGGTTCTCTTTAAACCTGGGGACTCTGGCTCACCATCACCACCAAGGCACATTCCCAGTCAATTCAGTTGTAGTTGGACTCATGAATGAATATTCTTGTTTTGTATATTATTATTTCTGTGGTGACTTCTTTTAATGCTAGGACATTCTGAATTTACATACATGCACACCTACGCAATGCACATGCATGCACACGTATGCACACACACTCATGAAATTACCAGTGACTTTTAACAAGCCCCCCTTCTCCCTATTAAAATTATATATTTTGCACACAGATATATAAACCCATGTACCATATACCTCATCTTGCCAAACCCCAAAAGCCCCAGGATTGAACCCCCGGCCCCTGCGCCTACTTGCAGGTGCTTCAGCCCACTGAGCTATGTGGCCAGCCCTTCTTCTTACATGCTTTCATAAGGTGTAAATTATAAGCCGGGTGTGGTGGCGCACGCCTGTAATCCCAGCACTGGGGAGGCTGAGGCAGGCGGATCAGTGAGAGTTCGAGACCAGCCTCAGCTACAAAAGTAAGCTCAAGGCCAGCCTGAACTACATAGTGAGACCCTGTCTCAAAAAGACAAAAAAAAAAAAAAAGGTGTAAATTATAAAGAGAAAGAGAGACAGACACGGAGATCTGCATGTGTGCGTGTGTGTGTGTGTGTGTGTGTGTGTGTTTGTGTGTGTGTGTGTGCATATATGGCACACAGAAGACAGACCCCCAAAAGGACAGCTCAGCTCTCCTCTCATCCCATACTATACAGGTGGCAGATACCATCCGATCACCAATTCATTTATTTAATGACAACACCAAACAAAAAACAGGATGCCAAACCAACCAAAATGAAATGCAAAGAAGTTCTGAGAAGAAATAACTGCAGGATGGTGGCCATCTTTACATCTAAGGAGTGAAGAGAACTTTATGGCAAAGAACACTGAGTTTCAAAGATTTGTTTGAGGATAACTGCAATCTCCATTTCAGATTTTGAACCTAACTTTGATTTTCCAAATGGCTTTTTAAAATTTTGAGTTCTCTTGGTCAAAGTTTTATCAAGTCACCTTATTTTGAATAAAATGTGATAATAATCACACACTAAAAAGTGAACTCATATGAATGGGACAAAACACTCAGAGAACTTTCTTTACAAAGGAAAGTTTCCTTTCATCCAAAGGAAAATCAGTATGTTCAATAAACATTACAAGCGCTTTCTCTCATCCAAGTACTAACCAGGCCTGACCCTGTTTAGCTGCCGAGACCAGACGTGATCAGAAGATTTCAGGGTAGCATGACTGGAGATCATAATGACTTTCTCATTGTTGAGACCCGCATTACCTACACATTCTCATATATTTTGGCAAACATAATCCTCACACTTTTATCAGAAACTTAAAAAGCAAAAAGAATAGGAATTTGCTCTTCTTTTGTCCTATAGGCCGCAATAAACTTCCTGAATAAAATTTAGATATGTTAATAGGTCATTAAAATTCTGATCTTTTGTGTTGAGTTGGTTAGAAAATACATAATTAAGTGAAATCAGAGGGCAAGGGCGATAGAACTTGAGCAGTTTCGTGCGCACTCAGTTTTAATATTCGACTCATCAAGACATGTTTTCATTGGCATCCTAAAAGCAAGAAAAGGCTTTAATAGAGAGAAAATTATGGTTATTCGCTCAAACAATATAATTATTTACTCAGCCAGAAAATTACTATAATTTACTTAAATTCTCATCCAGCTCAGGATTTCATTTTCATATCTGTTTCATATTCTCAGACATAGGAAATGAAAGTACTGGAAGCTGCTGAGAGATGTATTAGGATATCTTTTTCTGAGTAAGAAATAATTAGAAACTGATTATTCACAAATTCCTTTTTAAAAATCTTTTTAAAACTTTATTTATTTATTTATTTAGTTAGTTATGGCAGGCTCAGCCTGCCCTGGGGGTGGGGCTGGCGCAGCATGTGGTGCTGGGGATGGAGTCGAGGTCCCTGCAGTTGCCTAAGCTTGTCTAAGCAGGCGCTCTAGACCACTGAACTATTAAAATTTATGTTTGTGCCCACAGAGATCACAGCACAATCAGCAAGTGAATGGTGCATTTCTATGCTAATTTCGATGACATAACCACCAGCCCAGGTCCTTCCAGATAAAACAGCTATCTATCACTATCACCTATGCTGACTGAACTAATCTAATGCTATGCTTTCCCCAGGAAGTCAAAACCTAGTCAAAATGCTAGTTACAGAAAGAAGGAAATAGCTAGGACTACTGGTGTGAGTCTTCAGTGTCAGGAGGCAAAGAGAGCAAATATGGTCAAGAAACTGTATAAAATGGGAGTTGCAAGTTTAAATATCAGGTAGATGACAAGGAGACTATGACAGCTGAGGGACAAGCAAAGATGGCAAAGTATGTGACAAATGCCTGTGCCTGGTCCAAGAGGCACCATCTACTGTCCACCTTCAGCCAGTTAGGTCAGGAAGAATTTCACTGAAATTTCCCAAATTTCAAAATATGGGCTAATAATTCAACCATCCAAAAATTCTGAGAGGCCAAACCAAGAATCTCTGTAGGCTGCATTCAATTCATGAATCACTGTTTTATGATATCCAATGTATGACATCTGAGCAGCATCGATTTTGCCTTATCTCAGTGCATGTGTGTATATGTGTGCTGAGTGTATAGGTGTGTAAAGACAGATTTACATGTCTTAGATCAGTGCCAGAAATCTTTACATAAACAAAAATGACCTAAATTAACAAATTTAAATGATAGAAAAACAATAGTCTGGTTGGATGCCTACAGGTACTTTATAGATAGTGCTGGGACCCTGAAACCCCGGGGAGTTAACCATGCCCTTGCAACCACTGCCCACCTTGCTGTGTTTGTCCTACAACTGTTGATCTTGGTGGCTCTTCTTTGGAGGACTGGCTTAGGCCAGCTAGAGCTCCTTTGCCAGCAGCAGCAAAGATCCAGCAATACATTTCCCCCAACCTAACCCTGGAAGAAGAAGCAGCCCTTCGTCAATGACTCTCAGACCTCTGAGTATAGAAGCTCAACCTCTCTACCTAGATCATATTTTCTGTGTGTGTGTGGGACCAGGGTTCGAACCCATGACCTTGCACTTGCCAGGCAGGCACTTGTGCCACAAAGCTATCTCCTCAGCCCCTGAACCTCTCTACCTTGAATTAAGGTGAGTTTGGCATACAAGTCACTTCAGAGCTCTGCTGAATGCTTAGACTGAGGCCTCCTTCTGTGGGACTTGGCTTCCTCTGCACCCTTGCTGAATTTCCTTCTCCTCCCCCAACTGCTTTTATGAGCCACCCTTGGGAGCAGTCAATAAATTATTTGCACACAATTCCTTTTCTTGGAATTCTATTAAATTCAACCAAAGTGTAGGAGCTGACTCTGTGTCTGTTTTCTCTTCCTTAGTATGAAGGTGGTAACATGACCTTCCTGATAGAGTTATTGTGATAATTAGAAGAGAACACCTGTGTAAAGATCTTTAGGACATCCTGGCAACCTCTCTGTAAGTATCAACTGAAGTTCTTCTCTTATAATGTTATGATGATACAAATGAAAATGAAACCATTATATCTTTTGGGCAAGTTTTATTTTCTGATGGAAATACAGATTGATTTAAACTTTGTATGTACACATGTACACACACACACACACACACATACACACATCAGAGAGTAAAATATCCTTTTGTTTCCCAAGATGCTTCACACATGACATACCATTATAGTAAAACCCCAGTAACAAACAAACCTAACCTAAATTGTGAGTGTGATTAGAGGTGGCAAAACCCCTGGACTGTGACATGGGACATCTCAGACCCCTTAGACATCTTAATGAAGCATTTTGGCTGACTCAGCTGCATCCCACCTGTGCAGCGCTGGGGCCACAGTGAGCACTGCTCTCATGGCTCATTTCTTCTTTCTACATAGATAGGACCTGCACTTCCCATCTTGCCTGCAGAAATAGGCATCTCCATGGAAATCTTTTCACTCCTGTCAGCAGTGCCATCATTTTGGTAATCCCTCAAGACTGTAAGCTTAGAATTATTTATTTCCTACTTTAACTCTCAAAATCAATCTATCACGTTTTACCCATTGTTTTTTCAATGTCCAATGGCTTTCTTTCTTCCTTTCTTTCTTTCTTTCTTTCTTTCTTTCTCTCTCTCTCTCTCTCTCTCTCTCTCTCTCTCTCTCTCTCTCTCTTTCTTTCTTTCTTTCTTTCTTTCTTCCTTTCTACGGCTACCACTATAACACAAACGCAAATGCTTCATGTTTGGGAATTCCCACTGCCAATTTGTTTTCATACCTTCTTGTCTTTTCTGACTTTAAATAATTGTCACTATAGATGATGGACCATTCTTCAACATGTTTCAACACTTTTCTACAGCCAAACACATGTTTGACTTACTCAATTATTTAACACAATTGGCTGTATCAGGTGTTGTTGCGAATGCTGCGCAAGCCTTAACTGTCCTTCGAAGTAGGCACTGTCACTGGCCTCCTTTTATAGACAAGGGGACAGAAAGGTACATAACTTGCCAGATGTTATTCAGCTAGTAAGCATCAGAGGTGTGACACCGGTCCACAGCAGTCTGTGTGCCTACTGATGACAGAGCAAGCCCAGCAGAGTCTCTCTATCAGTGGGGCCATCACCTAGCCTGTTGTCATCCTTTACTACTATTCTCCTCCCAAACTCTGGCTCCAAACATTGGCCCCATTTCTGTGTGTGATATGGAAGTCAGAGTAGGACAAGAAAATATTTTGCAAGCAGTAGGAAAATGGCTTATTTGGAGAATTTAGACAGGAAACTCATGGCCAATACCACCAGGGTAGAAGCAAGTCATCCCTCAGAGAAGGACCAAGTGACAATTACTGGAAGAAATGCTGGATACCCAAACCAGGGAACATATCCATATCCAGCTCTCAAAATATTAGGAGTGTTAGGGGCCAGCAAGATAGCTCAACGGTCTAAAGCACCTGCTTAGGCAATCACAGGGACTGCGGTTTGATCCCCAGCAACACATGTTGCACCAGCCCCACCCCAGGGCAGGCTGAGCCAGCCATAACATAAATAAATAGGGGCCCGGCAGGATGGCTCAGTGGTCTAAAGCACCTGCTTGGGAAAGCTTGGGCGGCTTCAGCGACCGTGGTTCGACCCCTGGCACCACATGCTGCGCCAGCCCTGCCCTCAAGGTGGGCTGAGCCGGCCATAAAAA
Organism: Myocastor coypus; assembly: GCA_004027025.1. Classification (NCBI taxonomy): domain Eukaryota; kingdom Metazoa; phylum Chordata; class Mammalia; order Rodentia; family Myocastoridae; genus Myocastor; species Myocastor coypus. The sequence continues at coordinate 66,521 of PVJA010003737.1, read as the reverse complement.
AATGAGTGAATAAACAAACAAAGGTTCTGAAACAAGAAAAAAAAAAAAAAGAATTTTTAAAAAAATAAATAAATAAATAAAGTTTAGAGACAGGCGTGGTGGCGCACACCTCTAATCCCAGCACTTGGGAGGCTGAGGCAGGAGGATTACTGTAGGTTCAAGACCAGCCTGGGCTACAAAAGTGAGCTCAAGGCCAGCCTGAACTGCATAGTGAGACCCTGTCTCAAAAAGCCCAAAACAAAAAATTAGAAATATTAGTTTTTGAGGCTCCTGCCTGAGTTCTGCGCTTATGCAGATTGGCCAGAGCCTGTCTTATGGCCCCAGGAAGCCCTTTCCCTGTAGACAGAAGCCAGATTCATAAAGGAAGTCATGAACAGCACTCTCATGCTGTGGGCTCCTTAAATCTCCAAGCCCCTTCTTTATTAGCTAGAGAAAGGATTTTTCTCTCTTTGAGAATATTAATTCCAAATTTCTAATACCATCTCTGAAGTATGTTCTCAGCTACCTCTAGAGATTTTATAGCAAACAGGGCCCTGTGGCCTATCTAATATCCTAAAGACCCCAGGTCATTGTATGTATCATGTGTATGCCTTAGGATACATGCCTGACCTCATGAGACTTGAATACATATTTTTTTAATTTTAAATACTCTTCCATTGCCACCATATTGGTTTGTCTTTCCAATTCAAAAGATCCATCCAAATTTTTATTAACCTTCAAGAAACTGTTAATTTGGTTAATTTGCCAGTCCTTGCCATCATTGTCCTCCAATTAATTTTCAAAATAATAGCTTACATGAGCATTAATATTTGCCTAATGTTCATGTAACCTATTAGGAATGCATTACTATTTGCCAAATCTTTTCACCAAAATAGAATTATTAGAAGTTGAAGCCGGGTGTAGTGGCGCACGCCTGTAATCCCAGCACTTGGGAGGCTGAGGCAGGAGGATTGGTGCGAGTTCGAGACCAGCCTGGACTACAAAAGTGAGCTCAAGGCCAGCCTCAACTGCATAGTGAGACCCTGTCTCAAAAAGACAAAAAAAAAAAAAAAAAAAAAAAAAAAAAAAAAAAAAAAAAAAAAAAAAAAAAAAAAAAAAAAAGAATTATTAGAAGTGGTTTCAGCAAACAATTACTGGGTCAAGTGCCCAAAGGGGGCAGCAACTGAAACTGTCGCAAAAGCTGTGCAATGCTGCTATTAAACAGAGGAAAATAAATAAAAGACTCTTCAAAAATATGTTCTTCAGTCAGCATCTGGAACGGCTTACTATAGCAAAATATATAAACAATACCATAAAATATATTTTATTGAGTTGCTTCAAAATAATATAATTACAGAACCCCACAGTGGGAGGAGATTATCGTTATTTGGTTGGGAAGAATACAAGCTTTTAAATTATTGTTTTCATTTTAGGGTTACATAGGGATGACACAGAACAGTTGAACACTAATTCTTCTGAGATTTTCCCATGGGAGAATTTTTTTTCCATCCATTGCATTAAATTTTAATATCAACACAGCCCCCCTAGTTGGATCAGTGTGACACCTTAGGGTGCCTGGCAGCCAACGAGATAGCGAAAGGAGGCCAAACCTGGGAGTGCGCAGACAAAACTCTAAGTCAGCTTCTCTTGGCCAGAATGCTTGCGAAGTTTAAATATTCCTGATGCTGTCTCAGGACTCAAAGTGAGGTGGTAGGAAGTTTGTCATTTTATACAAAACTGTGTTTTAGGCTGGGATCTTACCTCTGCTATGGATTGCCCTACCCAGCTATCTGTGATATACTAGAAAGGATCTCTAGTAAAGATTAATTAGAAATCTTACATCTGTTCTAAAACGCCAGTGATACATAAAGCTTGCCGTACACTGGTTTCAGTATCAGGAATCATAAATGCTTAGGTATTTAAGTATTAATTGGCATAGAATCTCATTTTTAGAAATGTATGATATAGCATTATTAAAATAGAAATAAATATAGAAAAATAAAAAGTAAAAGACATGGAAATCAAGAGCAAGTTTATTGTGCGGTATATTAAAATTTGGCCTCACTATGTAGCTCAGACCCCTACCCTAGTAATCCTCCTGTTCTAAGCCTCCCCAGCACTAAAATCTAAAATGACAGGCATGTACTATCATGCCTGGTCTCTGTGGCCAGCTCAGTGGCACTCAGGGCAGGGCTGGCCAGTGTGTGGTGCTGAGGATTGAACCCGAGTCCTTGTGCTTACCTAAGCAGGCACTTACTACTGAGCTCTCACCAGCCCCACTCTTTTTTTCTTTTTGAAGTAATGGTAATTGAACTCAAGGCTTTCACACTGAGCTACATCTCCAGCCCTTATAATTTCTTTTTTATTATTTTGTGACAAATCCTTCACAAGTCACTAAGTTGGACTTGCACTTGTACTCTTCCTACCTCAGAGTCCCAAAATGCTGGAATTATAGATATTCACCACCACACCTGGCTCAAAACTCATTTTAGAAAAGGTACAACCTAGAATTGTTAAAGTGTAAATAGAAAGAATTGATAATTAACTGCCTGGCAAGCATGAGGTCACGAATTTGGTTCCTGGTATCAGAAAAAAAAAAAAAAAAAAAAAAAAAAAAAAAAAAAAAAAAAAAAAGAATAAGTTACAAAAATATTAGAAATCAGGGACAAAATTAGTGCCTATTGTAACATGTTAAAATATAATGCTGCTGCCAGAACTCAGTAAAAAAACTGACTCTAAGCCTCCTAGCAGCAAAACAAAAAGAAAAATATCACAATCTATAAGACTCATGGAGTCTCTAAGCACAATATCAGCTCAGTGTTTCCCTGGAAACCCAGGCTTTCTTGATAATAGGATCTGAGAGGAAGTTCTCCTGTAATTTCTCATGAAGGATCCTGGTCAGCCTCACCTGTATCCCTTGAACTTTGATCAACAGCCCAATAACAATCCTCTTTGCTTTCCTCAAATTCTTCACAGATACCTTTAGTTTTCCATTCCAAAAATATTCATTGAGTATCCAATATGGCACTAGGGAACACAAACTCAATCCGGCTATTATGGAGCCTAGAGAGAAAGATGGATTTGTTTTTAAGTTGAATCAAGTCAACAAATAAAAGTAGTATCTATGTATATCTCTAATACTATATACTTAGTACTGATAGTGTTTGTAATGACACTATATATACCATTACAAACTGTGGCCAGTGCTATGATAGGAAACTATAAGGTATTATAAAAACGAGTGGTTTGATTAACTCAGAGAAAATGAAGAAGGGCTTCCTGAGGAAAGGCAGTTTGCTCTTGGAACAGGAAGAGTAAGTACTACCTCATTTAGTACTGCATCACGCTATATTTTCTGTTGCTCACAGAAGGAATCAGGCCCTGTAACTGAGCTTCGCTCCGTCGCCGCCCCTCTTTCTATATCCTCCATCCGGCTTCAATTCCTAAGGGATGTGGCAGTCCTCAGTAAACTCTCAGTTAAGTGAACTGCAGCTGAAAAGGGGGCAGGAGAGAATTTGACACCACCACCACCATCAAAACTGCTCAGCAAAAAAATACAGCTCCCTTCAGCCGCCACTCTCTGTACTTGGAACTGACAAATGGTTTAATTGACAGGAAATTCAAATACATCTTCCAAATGTTTTATTTTTATTACAGGTTTTTGGGGGGAGATCAGCGTTCCCCTGGAGAGATATTTAAACCGGAGGGCTAGGAAAGCCCGTGCTTGGTTACAGACTGGGAATTTCCCTTTGCACGCTGTTTTTCTTCTGCTCGAGAAACTGATACTTCAGTGGTCCCTTCGCAGCAGGCCAGAGCAGCACCTGCAAACCTTCGCTCTGTTCCTCCCTGACGAATGGCTAATTATTCCCAGGAAGCAAGTTGTTCTGACATGGCCCTGAGGCCTCAGAGCCAGGCTCCCTCTCTGCTTGCCTCTCCTTTTCTTGCTCCTTCCTCCCTCCTTTCTCCCCTGTCTTTTCTCTTCCACTCACAGCCTCCTTTTCTGCCCCTTCCAGTGCCCTTCACAGGAAGCAGGAACAGAAACCCTGCTGGTCACACAGCTGGTGACACAGGGCCCCGAGAGGCTGGCTGTGAGTGGATGACTCACCCAGTCTCTCCGTTCCCTGCCCTGAGTCCAGGAGAGGGGCCTGGCCTTGAGGATGGCTCAGGGTGCAAATGCGCAGGGCAGGGCAGGATTTGGAGAAATTTCCCCAGTGGGCTGACAAGGGGAGAGAGAGTCCAGAGCTGAGCTGCCCTGAGAACAGACCCCCAGAGGACCCTGCTCCCTGAGCTGCTGTGTATAATCTTGGGCAAGGGATGGGCTTCCTCCAAGCCTTCTTCCCTAATTCATCTCTAAAGTGATAAGAGTAACACAAGAATCATAGCTGTTCAACAAAAGACCTCTCTTGTTATTTCTTTTACTATTACTTTGTAGTGTGTGTGTATAGGGTGGCGCTAATGCGAGTTGAGTTGAGTTGAAACCAGGGTCTCTGCACTGAGGTACATACCCAACGGCTGTTTTTAATTTTAATTTTAATTTTAATGTTTTTGTGTATTTGGTACAGCGTCCACAGGGTGTTCAGGGTCTCACTACATAGATCAGACTCATAGTGATTCTCTTGTTTTCAGCCACCTAAGCACTAGGATTATAGGCGCATGCCACTATACCTGGTTTCAATCACCATCTCAGCATACATCTCAGCATACCCTGGAGGTGGGGCAGGCAAGGTAGGCTGAGAATTGAACCCCTGACTACTGGGCTCTGCCTAAGCAGGCTCTTTAGTCTGCTGAGCTAACTAGCCAGCCCCAATTTTTTTTTTAAGTAGGCTTTTGCAAAATTGCTAAATTGCCCAACTTAGGCTTCAAGTTTTGATTCTCCTGCCTCAGCCTCCCAGAGGGCTGGAATTACATTTGTGTGTCACCACACACAGCTCTTCTATTACTATAATAATACTGGATAATACATGATAAGTACTGAAAACTTTTCTGTTGATTGTGAAGAGACATGTGCTTAGAAATAACATATAGAAATAACAAGGAAAATTTTCCTGATAGGATAAAGTTCAGTCAGTCAGCATGGACTGTTAACAAGTTTGCTCACAAACTGGACACTGACTTGACATGTCCCCGTGTGGCAGCACGTACTGTCCTGGGCTTAATTTTACTGGATGTTCTCCTCCATTAGCGCAATCAGTTTGCCTTATGCTTTAGGAATCACAGCCTGCTGGTGCAAATGTCAGCTTCCTCTTCCCTCCAGCTGGCGAGTTGCATTAGGAAAAGGTAAACAAGCCTCAAGAGATGCGGTCTTGATTCAGGCGCTCAGAAGCCAAACCTCCGTGTGGATGGTCTCTGGGCAAAGACCACGTGCTTGCTGAGGTGGCTTTCCAGCTCAAGACAGCAAGCAACACAGCCGCCTGTCATCTGCACTCTCCATGACCCTGACGATGCTATTTTTAGAACCACCCGTGCCAGTTTACATGCCTAATACAAATGAGTAAAGGCCTAGAATGAACTGGCGATGTCAAAATGCAGGATGATCAGATCCCATCTGGAACACTGTACTAAATTTGGGACAGTATATTTTAAGAAAATACCCTAAAGTCATGTCCCCCCAAAAGATGAAAAAGATAACAATAGTTTATGGAACCTAGTATGCAAATGTGTTAGGTACTGAATGAAGAACTAAAAGCATGGGAAGCGCCATTCTTTGGATTGCTCACTGAAAAGGGTGTAGGCAGCTAAATTAGATAGAAATATTATAGGTGGTCAGACAGAGCCAAGCCCTGATGGAGACAGTAGGGAAGACAAGGTGACTTTGCAACTTAGAAGAGGCAGTCACTCCTCCCTGTGGGTAAAGAAAGGCAGCGACATACTTCCCTAAGGATGAGCATCAGGGATTGATAACTCAAATAAGTATCAATCACCTTGAAGGAGCCTGGAAAGAGTTATGAGCCCAAGCCCAATAGGTGATATTCTTGCCCACTTACTATGTGACTTGCCTTCCCACTGGGTCCCAATTTTAATCACTTTTACCTGAGCAATGGTGCTTGTTATCTCATTGGTTGACCACAGTTTTGTCCCACCTCATACCCACCTAAGCCAGTTCCCGTGTCTTCTCTACAACCTTAGACCCACCTCACCACATGGTTTTCCTCTATAGAAGTCCCTGGAAGACACAGCTTCTGGGGGACACCCACTCAGGACCCCCCTCCTGTCTCTCTCTTAGACAGGAACTTTCTTTCCCTCAATAAATATGTTTTGCTTGGGAGCTGGGGAGATAGCTCCGAGGCACAAGTGCCTGCAGGGCAAGTGCAAGGCCGTGAGTTTGAACCCCGGTCACACCAAAAAAAAAAAAAAAATAAAAAAAAAAATGTTCTGCTCATTACCTCTGTTTGTTCCTAAAATTCATTCTTCAGTTTTAGAGAATACAAACTCATCCCAGGTACTTTTCAGGTTGAGGATCAGTTTTCCCTAGGTCATTTTGGAGGTTCCCTATTGGAGATCATCTACCTGAGATCAGTTTTCTCTTCCTGCATCAGTACCATATGCCATGTCAGTTCAAGAGCCCCAGGTACACTGTGCTGGCCACCAAAACTGGACATGGTGGGTACACATTGGTAATCCTAGCACTGGGGAGGCTGAGACAGAAGGATCAGTACTAATCCAAGTTGTGCAGCAAGACCCTCTACCAAATAAAGAGAGAGAGAGAGACAGAGAGAGAGAGAGGGAGACAGAGACAGAGAGACAGAGACAGAGACAGAGAGAGACTAAGAGATTTCACCCCCATTTGCCAGAACAAAACATAAAGGATAGTGAGCTTTTCTAAAGCCACAGTTAACAGCTATTAAGACGGGTCACAAGCTTGGGCGAGAATCACTCCAAAGACTTTACAATGACAAGAATATGGACTATGATTTCTCAAGGGGAGCTGGAAACATTTGAGTATTATTATGATGGGGAAAAACTGACCAGAAACAGAGTTAGCATTTGTCTTCATTGTCCGCTCTATTTAGATTAAGCTAATCTTTATTTTCAGCTTTTTGGAAGCAGGTTTAAATAGGAATTCATTACAAGCCAAAGCAGACTCAAGGAAGAATTCAAAAGATTGGGCAAGTTCTGCCCATCTAAACAAATTGAAATGTGGTCCCAGTGGTCTAACAACAACATCATAAAGAGACCATGTATCAGGTAGTGACCACAGTATTACTTCTAAAGTGTTCTCAATGCCCCCAATCCTTGATATTAAATCAGCATGTGCACTGGGGCTATTTCTGATCCTGATCCATCCACAGCAGACCATCATTTGTGCAGAGCCCTGTATACCTGATGACTCTAATGATAGAATATAGAGGAGCCCCTAGCAGCTCTCCTTGAAAGAAGAGCAATCATCTCCATTTTGGCTGAGCTTGACCCTATTTCCTTGCACTGATATGTACAGAGCTGGCTAGGACTTTTCCTTACCCTTTCAACTGGCCTGAAGCAATGCATATTGGTCTCACTGAGGTGCTAGCTGTGGTCTTGGTGGATGATGCACTTGTTTCCCTGCTGTTCTTTAATATGAGTCAGATCAAGCAAGGATGAAGAGCCAATGCTCCACACTATAGGCTGGGATCAAGCCTAGAGATAGAGGCTATGACTTCCTGGGGCTTGAAAGATTATACATGGAAGCTGAAGCTCTGATCCCAAAACATTAGACACTATCACAAAAGTATAATGCAAATTACTTTTCTGCATATCCTCTGCATACAACAAAGGTAGGTGCAGACCTCCTACCTAGCCCAGCTCACAGTATTCTCCTATTTCCTGCAATTCTCAGTCTTTCATCCTTAAGCCACTTCTTCATGGCTGAATAAAACCTGGGTTTGGCCCTGGGTCAAGCCCTTTGTTCTGGACAGCCATCACCATGGCTGGACTTAGGAGCCCTTGGCTCCCCATAATTACAAATTTGCTTTAATGTCTTTGTTCTCACCATGGGTTGTACCAGAAGTGGTACATTGGAATTAACTTGATGGGATTCTGATCATTTATCCATGGAATTACAAAGATAAACTTCCATGATGAAGACAAGGCCCAGAAAGTGCTCACAATATTTGTTGCTCAATGTGGCTGGAACACAGGACCTCAGCCCAGCAAGCACTCCAGCACCAGTTGTTGGCCATCTGCTGACCTTGCATGACCAATTTAGAGGTAAGAGCAGCACTTTACTAATTATAGTTTTCAGAGGGAAGTAGGAAATAGAAGTCTGTTTGCCAAAGGTAAGAGTGGAGCAAGATCAGCCTGTGTGTGCAGAAGAAAAAGACTTTAGTTCATTATGAAACTGTTAAAAGATGCACACATTAAGGTGCCATCTAAGCAAGTTTTCCCATCACTCCATGAGATAGCTATATTCTATCCTTCTTTTCCCAAAACTGTTACACTGGATCTCAGAGTTTGGGAAGAAATAGGTGAGAGCCTTTATGTAGCTGAAGCCCAGAACAAGACTAGGTGTGGTGGTGCCCGTCTTGTAATCCCAGGTCTTGGGAGGCTGAACACAGGTGGATCACTCTGAGTCAGATCTATGTAGTGAGACCCTATAGACCTTGTACTAAATACCAACAAACAAAAACCTAAAGCCCAAAATAAAATCCACTGGGGAACTGTAGTCAGAGGTAACTGTAGCCTGGAGAAGGTGACCATGCCATCCTTGCAAAGTAACAACTCAGTAGGAAATGCGGATTAGCCACCATTTACCATTACAGAACACTACTTGTGCTAATGAAACGCCTATGAAGAAGGTAACTATTATAGTTTGTATCTAGTTGCCCCCCTAAAGCCTCATGTAAATCATGGGTCTGTCAAGCCAGAGGCTTGAGGGGCAGGGCCAACAGTCGAGGCGGGGGAGGTGTTTGAGGGGCATGGCCAAGAGAGATGCAAACCATTTGTTATGGTTTATGTGTAGGTGTCCCTACAAAGCCTCATGCAGTCACCGGGCAGGGCAGCTTCTGGAATTAGTAATTGATTACTGTGGAAATGGGTGCTGCCTCTCCCCTAAGGCAGGTGATTTGCATTTCAGTGTAGGGAGGAAGAGAAGTTGGCTGCTTGAGCAGCTGCTAGCTCTCTCCCAGAGCTCTTGCCCTCTGCCATGTGCCAGTTGGCTTTGGAGCCAGCTGAATATGGACTGAAACCTCCAGTGACTGTGTGCTACATAAACCTTTCCTTCCCTCATTTTGAGTGTCAGGTGTTTGTCTCAGCAACGAGAAATTAGTAACTACAACACCTTAAACTGACAATGCTCGTTGTCAGAGGTACTGCCCCCTTCCCAGGCTGTGCTCTCTCAGAGGTATGGAGCAAATCATCCTGGACATGACAGCACAGAGTCTCGAGGTCTTGCTATGTAATTCAGGCTGCTTTATATTATGAAACCTTCAGTAACCGTGAGCTAAGTAAACCTTTCCTTCCCTAAACTTGTGTGTCCAGTAACTGATAGAGAAAATGACTCTGATGTAACCATAACAAAAGAATCAGATCACCCCCTAGGTAAAAAGCCTCCAAACAGGCTGCTGGTTAAACCACTGAGCCATCCTGCGGGGCCCCTAAAAAAAGGAAGCTTGTTTAAAAAGTGCAAATAGTACAATAAATTCACTTTTGCAAGATATTCATACGACGGAGGTGGAAAACTTTTCAATTTATTCACACAGCTTCATTCTCCACACCCAGTTCAGAAGATAATGCCTCAGAAGCTGTGCTTCCCACAGTCCCTGTTTCCCACACACTGCAGAGTCAAATCAGTGACAGCTCCCCACCTTCCCTACCCACAAAAAAGTCAAAGTACAGTGAGATGCAAAGAGCTTTTAACATTTTCGTCTTACAAGGGTTGAGGCAGAGCGTACTAGACAATGGAGCCCAAGCTCCTTGTACTCTTACTTGTTTGGATAACATAGCTGAAGGTTTTCAAATGATGCCAGGTGATGTGACCCATCTTGCTCGCATGTGTCTGTCCCCCACATAATTCCTACATTTTGAATCACAATTAAGAAAACTCATGTCAGAATATGCACAGAGTAATCAAGATAGTGAAGATGAAAATCTTAAAGCTATTACACGTGCAATGTTATCTGGCTGGGGCCAATACGCTGACTTAAAAGCTCCATTCCTTCCCTTCATAAAGTGTAAAGAGCTGCTATGCCATGCGTGAATTTCTGTCCCAGAGGACCGCACACTTAATAAATGCTTCACTCAGATACTCCAGTGTCCTACAGAAACTTACACCCCATTTGTAACAAGACTAAAAGAGGCCATAAATAAGCAGATTCCTCACAGCATTGCAGCTAAAATGTTCATTTATCAGTTAGCATTGAGAATGCCAATGATGAATGTAAAAAAGCCTTAGCCTTGGTACTTCATACAAAAAATTTATCTGCTTACATTTTTGCATGCCAAAATATTGCCTCTACCACCCATGCTTCTGCTCTCATGCACGGGCTATATCCCAATACTTTGCTAATAAATTTGATATGGTTTGTCTTAGTTACTTTTCTCTCGGTGCCAGGACAAATACCTGACATGCAAGCCTAGGGAGGAAAGGTTAATTTAGCTCACAGTTACTAGAGATTTCAAGGTGCTGTGCCCCCCTTCCCCAGCTTTATAGGATCTGGAGGAGAGGCCGGAGTGCTGCTGTGTCCAGGATGATTTGCTCCATATCTTTGAGAGACCATCACCTGGGGTGGGTGGAAGCCTCTGACAATGCATGCTATTAGTTTAATGGTTTGTGCCTCTCTTGGCCACGCCTCCTCAAGCCCCGCCCCTAGAGCCTCATGCATGACAGTCCCATGATTTACATGAGGCTTTGGGGAGACAACTAGATACAAACCACAACACAGTTAAATATTTTAATTGTGGCAAGCAGGGACACTCCGGTGGGCATTACCTATGGCTTCTAAAGGCGCCAGCCCCCCTCAGTGAATTTATCCAATACTCAGCGTCCACGTTGCACAAAAGGTTTTCACTGGGCAAAATCTAAATAAATGGCACTCTCTTGCAGAGAAACAAGCCACATGACCAAACTGAGGGTTCCAACACTAGTAACAAAAGAAGGATTGGTCAGTGCTCTAGAGATTTAGACCAATTAAGCCAGTTATATTCCATCCAAATCAGAATAAATATAGTCTCCCTAATGGGATGTGTGAAATGCAAAATCTTGCTTTCATTGTTTCCTAGGTTCAGAGGACCACTTAGAGTTCAAAGTTAGGTTTATCAGAGGTTTCTCACCTTGATTTGTTGGAGGGAGAAAAGCCAAATTTAATTCTCATTCCTGTCCTTAACCCTATTCGTAAACCAGGTAGGGATGAAACTTTAAGTAAAGAATCTGATTTTTCTCAAAGTATTTCAGTTCCTAAACCTATTTGTAGCATTAAGTTTAAAGGGAAATCTTTTACTAGATTGATGGACATGGGAGCTGATGTTACCATAGTAAAGAGCCAATCAACGCCATTGCCCTGGCCAACTAGACCAACCTCAACTGCTCTGATAGGCTCCCTTCAGTCGGTATCACAGGGTTCACTGCCACTCCCTTATGTGGGTCAAGATAAACAGAGAGACATGATAGCACTGTTCATTGCACCCCTTCTTGTCAATCTAAGGTGCATAGACCTCAATGGGACACTTTCTTACTTCTGAGCCTCAGAGGTGTGTGTTACCAGGTAACAGGATGATGGCTAAGATGGAATATCAAGAAAGCAAAGACCTAGCTAAAAACTTTCAGAGCTGTACTCTTACAATTATGCCTCTAATTAAACAAAATAGATAAAAATAGTATTTACAGTGAAGGTCATTGACACTCTGTAGGAAAACTTAAGGATTTTGTCAACATTAGTAAGAGAACAGTTGCAATTGACTCATCTCAAACCTACTTTATTGCAACTGTTTTTAGAGTTTCAAGGAGCTGTATTAAGTAGAACTGCTACATTCTTTCTTGATCATATTAGATCCCATTGTAATCTCCCAGGTTTGTTGTCATTGGCTAATTATAATGCAGGTGCTACTGAAAATCAGCTTTCTATTTTTGATAAAACACAACAACCCTATAAATTTGTTTCTCAAAATTCTAAAACTTTGCAAAAGGAATGTAAAATTATCACAGCACAAACTAGACAAGTCATGATGTCACATCCTGCCTGCCAGCTCATTCCTAGGCCTCCTCGTCAACAGAGCTACAATCCCAGAGGTCTTAGAATCATTGGTCACAGCAAATGAATATTACCCATATATCCTCTTTTAACAAACCTAAATATATTCATGCTTTTATGGATATGTACTCACATGTGCCCCATGCTATCTGTCACACAGGTAAACAAAATCAATGTGTCTTAAAACATTGCATATCAGTCTTTGATAACTTAATATTACAAACATTAAAACCTAATATGTGTCCTGCTTACATTAATAACAATTTTCAGAGTTTTCTTGATAACTAGAAGATAAAGTATGTTACAGAGACCCCCTATAATCCCCAAGGCCAAATAACAATTGAACACACATCTTAAGCTAATAAATGAACTATCCAAACAAAAGAAAGGGAAACACAGAGTCAAAATTTTGCTACATATATTTTAACTTTTCTGAGTCTTTCTTGGTGGGACCTCCAAACAGGTGTTTGGAATGGTCTGGTATCATTTTTAATTTGGGACTGAGGTTCTGCATATATTTCCACAGAAAATTGAGAGACATTACAACCATTAGAGCTATTCTGTGGCCAGAATCCAACCTATCTACATAAGCTCTCTGCTGAACCTGACAGCATGTCATCCACCTTCCCAGTAAGGCCTGAAGCAGATGTTAGTGAGGTTCACCACCTAGTTAACAGTCAAGATTTTGTTGGATCACCTGATAATCTTCTCTTTGCAATGCCTACTCTTTAAAAAAAAAAACAAAATATTTTAGTACAAGGTGTATTAGGTCTCACTACACATGTTGAACTCATAGTGATTCTCCTTTTTTTCAGCCTCCCAAGCACTGGGATTACAGACATGTGCCACCACACCCAGTTTCAGTCACCTGACTCAGTGCACCCTGGGAGCAGGGCCCACATGGCATGCCTGCTCCCTGTGCCTATCTAAGCAAGTGCTTTAGTCTGCTGAGTTATCTGACCAGTCCTTGCAATCTCTAATCTTCTTTATTTCTTTCTTTGTTTTTTTTTTTCAGTACCAGGGATTGAACTCAGGGCCTTGCATTTGCCAGACAAACGCTTAGTCTACTGAGCTATCTTCCATCCCCAACAATGTCTAATCTTATAGCAGCTTCTTAATATACTCCTGTGGTTCAAGGAGAAGTGTATTGGGCCCACACATCTAATGCATTCTGGCTTAGCAGTCTTACATGGATAGACAGGCCCCCAGAAGTTTTCCATTCTACATAAAGTAATATATATTATTCTGCCTGTTCTACAGATTTTAATGCATTTACAAAAACAGACTAAGATTGATGTTACAGCTCATTATATACATCTTCTTTTGTGTGCAGCCCATCTACAAAAGGATGCTAGCCTTTGCATATCAGCTGCAGATCAGACTTGGGAAGTACAACCATTTAAAGAACAATTTGCCTTATTTACCTTAAATTCTATTCCTTTAATGATAACTTTGTAAGAGATTTTAAACCTACCATTCCTACCTGTATTCCAGAAGCCTATGCCCCTGACATTGAGGAAGGTGATTTGGGCCCTTGGCAGACTTACAGGGATCCATACCATAGATAAGCTACAGGTAACTTAAATTACTACCTTATGGATCAGTCCCCCAGAGGATTCCTTCTGAGAAAGGATTGAGACTGGCATGAGATTTCCTTTTCAGGCTCTCCTGACTATATCAGAACCTCAGAGGTCTCGTCCAATGTTACGTGGTCAGTCAGAGGCCTCAATCCTCCCATCTCTAGACTTACTATCAATGACAAAACTGGGTCCAGAAAACATTTTATGGAATCTAGCTCTATATTTCCATGGTAGACTCCTGAAGACTGGGCATCTGCAGCTGATAGTTGTAGGAGAAGTCAAAGCAGTATTACAAGGACAGAGATAAAAGTGAACATATGTATTTATAGTCTTCAAGTATTATTAAAAAGAAATATAGAGTGGCAACCAAGTATGTTCTCATGTACGAATTGTTATCTGACCCATTGTATCATGCCTGAACATCCTTCCAATGACTCCACTGTGGTAATCATGGTCAGGATGCCTGGAGTTTGGCTTCCAGTCAATCTAAAGGTCATGGTGTCATTCACTTAATTCTCTCTTGGTAGAGACACTAACAGATTTATCAACTGGGCCAAGAGGATACTTGAAATGATTATAGCAGGGATAACTGCCTTGGTGCCTTTGATAGCTAGCACAGTTATTGGCTCATTCGGTATTAACTGCTCACTTTGTAGACAACTGGACAAGAATTCCTGGTGACAGTGGGAAAATTCAGCAAAATATTTATATGAGGTAAAGCCCCAAGCAAGCATTCCAGAAACCTTCATCCTTTGGATGGAAGATTAATTTAAAAGTTTACAATTACAAGGTTTAGAATGTCACTGTAAACTTGTGTTTGTATCATCCCATTAGCATGTGATAAAAATCTATATCCATGAGAAGTGATAAAATAACACATGTAAGAAGCAATGCAGAATATTACTGTGGATATAGAAGATCATCTATATGGATATATAGATGATCTATGTGGATATAGATGATCTTCTATATCCACAGATTGACAGAAAATTACTATCAATGTCACAACAGACAACCATATTTGATACCCAAGATAAAGACTGGGATAAGTTTGCTGATGCTGCTTTAAAAAAAAATAAAGCAAAACACCTAAATTCATTTACATTTCTCAAGGCTCACTTTTGGTTTTATGTTGGAATTGGTGTACTCACTCTCTTGCTTATAATCCATTTCATTAAAGATTCTCAGCCCAGCAACTACTAGAGGCCATACAGCCATGACTGACTGCTGTAACTTCTTCAAAGCCTTAGTTCAGTAGAATAAGCACTTGCCTGGCAAACACAAATGCCTGAGTTCAATGCCCAGTATGGAAAAGAAGGAGGGGGAGGAAAAGAGAGAGGAGAAGGAGGAGGACAAGTAAGGGGAGGAGGCCTCTGAAGGGTAACTGGAGCAACTGTCCTTGAGAAAAGAACAGCTGTCTCCATTTTGACTGAGCCTGATCCTATTTCCTTGTATTGATATGTACAGAGATGGCTAGGACTTCTCTTTATCCTTTCAATTGGTTTTAAGCAATGCATTTTGGTCTTGCTGAGATACTTGTGGTAGTCTTGGAAAATGACACATTTGTTTCCCTGATAACTCACACCTGCTGCTCTTTAATATGAGCCATGTCAAACCAGGTTCAAAAACCAGTACTCCACAATGTCAGCTGGGATTGAGCCTCAAGATAGAGGCTATGACTTCCTGAGGCTTGACAAGTTATGCATCAGAACTGAAGCCTTGACCCCGAAATGTTGGATACTATCTCAATAATATAATGCAAATTACTTTTCTGCATGTCCTTCTCTCTGAATATGACAGAGGTAAATGCAGACCTCCTACCTAGCCCAGCTCATAGTAGTCACCTACTTTCTTCTCAGTCATTCATCCTTAAGCCACTTCTTCTTGTTCATGATAATAAAACCTGGATTAGGCCCTTGGTGGAAGCCTTTGTTCCAGATACCCATCATTATAGCTGGGCTTAGGAGCCCTTGGATCCCCATAACTATAAATATGCCTTATTAACTTTATTCTCACATTGGGTTGCACTGGAAGTGCTAGATTGGAATTAACTTGGTGAGATTCCAGTGATTTATCCATGGAATTATAAATATAAATTTCCCTGGCAAAGACAAAGAGGAGGAAGGGCTCACTATAATAGAAAGCCTAAACAAGGGGGCAAAATAAATAAAAGTGGAAACACGTAGCCATGAGGGAATGCATTGGTACAAGCACTCAAAAACCCAGAGGTAAATCTGGCTACAACTGGAATGGTGAGAGGCCACTGGCTGTCATGGATCATGATCTGAGTTCCTTCTTTTCATCTCCCAGAAGATATCAGCTTTATTGAAAGCAGACTGCCTCTCAATGGTAAATATAAGGTTTTCCTTAAAGAGAAGAAAAAACATTCAAAAATAAAATTAAAAGCAATACAGAATTTCACTAGGCAAAATGATAGCAATCAACAATGGTCGTTATCAGCTCTGTGCCATGTCTGGCCAACTCTCAATCAGGCTCTTCTTTTATAATGGCTCAAAATAGCAAGACAGCCATCACAATTACATCCTTCTAGTCTCAAATCAAACATTAAAAAAAGGAAGGTCCAGCTGAGTATGTTTGGTGCAACAACCCCTGGATGGACTGTGATTTCATTTTCATAAACTTGGTATAATAGGTGCATATGCCCAGAACCTGTTGCACTGTCCAGAGAAAATAGGCCATATCACATGTTAAATTCTCAGGCACTCACCCTGACCACATGGAGAGGAGAGGGTAAGAGTGTATCTCTTTACCCATTCAACAAATTTTAATGAGCACCTTCTATGTAAACAGTGCTGCATTGAGCACCATAGATCACACAGAGATTCCATAAGAAGTAAAGCTGTTGATGACAGATAAAGGGAAGGGAGTTTCATTTGGTATGTAAACATTTAGGTAGTGGCTTATAAGTGCCATTCTGCCTTTGTTTAGAAACTTTTATCTTTCTTATATTCAGAAATTAGGAGAAATTATCACTAATTCTTGACTGTTTCTCCCACCCCTTGGGAACATCTAGTGACATCCTGTCATAACTAGGGTAATGCTACTGGCATCGGTGGGTAGATGTCAGAGATTGCTAAACATCCTACAACTCACAGGATGACACCTCACAACAAAATATTGTTCCCCGGGCTGGTGAGATAGCTCAGAGGTCTAAAGCACCTGCTTAGGCAACCACAGGGACCATGGTTCGATCTCCAGCACCACATGCCATGCCAATCCCACTTGCAGGACAGGCTGAGCAGGCCATAACATAAATAAATAAAGTTTAAGAAAGAAAGAAAGAAAACAAAACAAAACAAAACAAAACCAAAAATATGTTCCCTGACCAGTCAATAGCACCAATGTGACAAAACCGTCCTCTAAGTGAAAGTGTATAAGCATATGTTTGCAATGTCTAGAAGCTTCTCAGTTGTAGGGGAAACTCTCATGTGCTGTAATAACTAATAACACTGCAGCATAGCTCTAAAAAGGTCTCTGCATGTCACATTGAAGGTAGGAGCAGAGGGTAGAGTACTAGAACTGGGGTCTGGTTCACCCAAAGATGCCACTCACAGTTGCTACAGGTAGTGGGTCCCTTACACTTTCATTGTTACTACACTGGTCCTAGCTAGAATTCTGTGATTCTCCTGCCCATATTCCCATAATTATCACATTATGTTCCTGTTACACTACGTGACATAAGCTGGCTTGTACTATGACATCACCCAAGTCTCACCACCAAAAAGAAAAGGTAAAAAGGAAATGAAGGAGGAAGGAGGAAGGGCAAGAGGGAAGCCAGGAGGGGCAATTGTTTCAGGTCACCGCCTTATACTCATTATACCTGAGGATTTACTCATGTATGGCTTCCCTTTCATTAGCGATAAACACCTGCCAGAAGCTGCTCTGTTTTCTGCAATAATAACCCTGCAGCATCAAAGTGGTTTCCTGAAGTTCACACACTTAGAAGAGAGAATCATAAACACTTCGGACAAGAGTGTTTTCAATGCTGGTATTATTACTTCTTTGCCCAAACTAATACAAATATTCAGTGAATGCCAACCTCATTGTGATGTAAGGCAAGGAAGAGATGTCTCGATTTCATGTTAGCCGCTGTGAATCTGTGCCTGGAGTCTGCATACTGCAGGTCGGAGATTTTTCAAGAATTTTTTGGTACCAGGAATCATATTCAGGACCTCCTACTTGCCAGGCAGGCACTGAGCTATGTCACCAGCCCAATTCTATATATTTGTCTCAGCCTGAAAAATAGTCCACAGCTGTGTGATGGGACCTAGGCCCCGCCTGGTCAGTAGAGCTGACAGCTGGCTCACACCTCCCAGAACTCAGATTGTCCAGAGGTAATGGAGCAACAAAGATGGGGAAACTTTCTCCTCTGGCACTGGAGAGCTTCTAGGCAGGAGCTAGAACTACACTTAGAAACTTCCTAAATGCCACCTGAGAGGCACATTTTTATAAGCTTAGGTCCCTAGGACAACCTAGAATTAATTATCTGGAATTAAGATTTCCGGGAATTGGCCCCCAGCTCGCATGAAACTGCACCTAGAGTCTGCATACTGCAGGCTGTGGATCCATCTCAGACCGAGACCCCCTTTTCCTGGAGGAGGCAATGCTCCTTCCAGCTCCTGACAGCTTGTCACAAGAGGTCATCACTAAATTACTCAGTCATTCTTGGTGAAGACAGGAACATCTTGTTACAGTTTCAAACCCTAAGGCAAGACGATGGCAGGGCCAGTGTTGACAGGGTGTGGGGCAGGAGGGCCGCCGGCTAAGGGCTCCTGTTCTACTCCTCGCTCTGTGTCCAAGTCACAGACTTCACGCAGCCAGCAGAATGAACGGGTGCTGTTCAAGGACGTGCAGCTTATCCGTGCAGTATGCGTCATCAGCACCTGACAGTCTTCTAGGACACTATCCAGTTAGGTTTTCATAAATCTTTCATTTCTTGTGATTAACACCATTATATCGAAGTCCTTTTCTTCCAGATTAAATGTTAACATATTAAATGTAAATATTTAAAATATATTGTGATCTTTAAAGACATGTTAGGGGGGCCTGGTGGGTTGGCTCAGTGGTCTAAAGCGCCTGCTTAGGAAAGCTTGGGCGGCTTCAGGGACCGCAGTTCGATCCCCGGCACCACATGCTGTGCCAGCCCTGCCCTGGGGGCAGGCTGAGCCGGCCATAAAAATGAGTGCATAAACAAACAAAGGTTTTGAAACAAGAAAAAAAAAAAAAAAAAGACATGTTAGAAGCTGGGGAGACAGCTCAGTAGAATAAGCTTTTACCTGGTAAGTGCAAGGTTCTAAGTTCAATCCCTGGTACTGAAAAATAAAAAATAAATAAAAACATGTTGGGTATGTCTGTAACTTTTACCTTTCAATCAACACACAATATTTGTGTATATTTATGGTGCACAGCGTGATATTTCAATACACTTACATAATGTATAATGATCAAATTGTGGTCATTACTATTTCTATGTTCTCAAATATTTATCATTTGAATATATTAGAAACCTTTGCATTTTTTATCTGTTGTTTGTTTGTTTGTTTGTTTTGTTGGTATGGGGGATTGAACTCAGGCCCTCGCACTTGCCAGGCTGGCACTTATGCCACTGAGCTATTTCCCTAGCACTTTATCTGTTTGAGGACTTTGGGAGTTGCCAGGATCAAGTCACAAGACACCAAGGTGAAAACACATGAGGAGGAAGTCACCACAGCCCCTGTAGAGGGAGAGAGGCGCTTAGTAGGGCCTCCCATCTCCAGAGCTGTCCTGCTGGGATGGGCTGTGTTGGCTCTTTGATCTCTCACTTGCTGACAGAGTCATATTTGGTCTCCCTTGTGCTGATCTAAAGGAGGAACTGAATCCCTTTGAGCAGTTCCTGCCCCCAACAGAACACAGGCAGATGGAGGTTCTGGGGAAGGAGAACTGCTAGAATAACTCTGCTTTTTCACACGTCTCTTGGCAGTTAGGAGTGGCTGAATTCAAAGGCTGTGCATAAGTAGTTCATAGACCTGCTGCTAAGGACCCAGGAGCTATGTATATCCTGACCCAGCTGCCTTAGACTTTGGGTTATAGATTTTAAGCATGTGTCTATGAAGTCATTCTCAGATCATAATTAAATAGTGGAAAATCCTTTCTGGTGTCTATTATAGCTTGAATCTTGTGTCTCGATGGGCCTCAAAGCCTTGGGTGTTCATAGGAGAGGCTGGGTGTTCAGAAGTGGCTAGGTCTAGGACGGATGACACTGGGATTAAGGATGGGATACTAGGATTAAGGGTCTTCTACCCTGGGTGTGAGTGCTACTGGCTTTAAGGTCTGGATAGAATATCAGAGACAGAAAGAGGGCTGCTGCTACTGCTTTGCTCTCCTACTGCCTACCATGAGCTGTTTCTCCTCTTCGATGTCACTCTGCCATGCTACCATATCTCGGAGCCACCCAACTGTGGACTGGAAGCTCTATGTGCTACAAGCTACAGTAAACCTCTCCTCCCTTAACTTTGGGTGCCTGGTACTATCTCAGCAATTAGAAAAGTAGTTAAGACAATGCCCTAGTACCCTTGGGAAGAATATTCCTGTAGAAGCTAGAGAATGAGGCAGTTAGGCTAAATAGTGAAAAGGAGCCAGTTCTACACACTGTGATGGTAGAGCCAGGGATGGAATTTTAGTGTCTTTGGCTGCTATAACAAGTGATCACAAAGTTAGTTGCTTGAAGGGGCTGGAATTCCAGAATGGTTCTTCGTGGCTTAAAATCAAGCTGTGCACCAAGGTGCACATTTTGGAATCTCTAGGGAAGAGATTCTTATCTTTTTCTCTTATCTTTCCCAGCCTCTAAAAGCCACCCACCTGCTGCTCTGTCTTCAAAGCCATCACCTCAGTCTAGGCCCATCTCAGGCTGCATTGTCATGGTTCACTTTAATCCTCTCTTTATTAGCTACATATCTTGATGATTATGTTGAGATCACTCAAATAACTCAGGCCAACCTGCTTGTCAGCCTTAATTCCATCTACAACTTTAATTCCTCTGTTTCACATATTCTAAGATGTTCACAGACACAAGACGTTAGAATATGGACGTCTTTAGGAAGCCACCATTCTGCCTAGCCTAGGTGGCAGGGATAAACTGTTATTGCAGAGTAGCCATCCTCTGTTGACAGTCATGTGTGGAACCCTAATCTATACCAGGGATATGAAGAAGAGACGCAAGTGGAGCGGACCGTGGGAGGAGCACCATGGTTGAGGTCCGCAAACAGTGGGAAAGAAATGTGGCCTCCTTGGTGACACAGGGAGTCTCATGTTGGAGTTGCTGCTTGTTTCTACCATTTCCTGGACAATGACATCAGAGCTGCAAAAAGTGTGGGCCAATGGCTCAAGTGTGTGTCGTACTTGTCATAGTAATGGTTCATTGAGCACTTATTGGGCTTCATGTTCTAGGATGATTTACTTACCTTAACCATGCCTCCCTCAGAACTATTCGATGAGGCAGTATTCTGTGGCTTGGCTTTAACTGCCCCTGCCCCCACCCATGTGTTTAGAAGCTATTAGATTATGGAAGTGTTACCCTACTGTTAGGAGGTAGAGCATGTTCAGAAGAGAGGAAAGGGCTTCAGAGGTCATATCCCATCACCACCCCAAGGTGCCTCTTCCACCATGCTGCCTCTACATTCAAGCCAGCCAACCAGAGATTACAACTTCCAGAACTGTCAGTGAGATAAAATAAACCTTTTCTACCTTAAGTTGAGGGTGTCAGATATTTTGACTTGGCAGAGAGAACATGATTAAGACATACTCTTGGGACTAATTCCATTTGGTAGAGTAGAAAGTGGGCTCAGGGTTTGTATAACTTTCCCAGATTTATAGTATTGCAAAATACTCTTGCTCGTCCTCCTTCTGGTGGTTGGATTTAACATTGATGTGGCAAAAAGAAATAAAGTGTGTTATGGTTTGTGTCTAGTTGTCCCCTCAAGCCTCATGTGGTCATGGGGTGGCTTCTGGTATTTGTGATTGATTACTGCAGGTGTGAGTGCTGCACCTGCCCTGGGGCATTACCATGTAAGGAGGGCAGAGAGGCTGGCTAGCTGCCCCAGCTGTTGCCACTCCCTTTACTCTGTTCTTTGCCACCATCATGAGAGGATGCTTTCTGCCATGTGCCACTCTGCCTTGGAGGCGGCTGAATACGAATTGAAACCTCCACTATCTCTGATCTAAAGGAACCTTTCCTTCCTGCACTTTGAGTGTTGGGTACTTGTCCCAGCAATGAGAGAAGAGTCACTGAGACAAAGTGAATAGTGGTAGCTAGAGTAATAGCAGTTATTTGTTGTTGTCTCTTTGCAACAGGCTGCATCAAGCAGACAATTCATTTAATTTTTTATCTCACCATTAACTTTGAGTTTTGTTTGTTTGTTTGTTTGTTTGTTTGTTTGGTACAGTGTCTCTCTATGCAGCTCAGATTCATAGTGATCCTTTGGTCTCAGCCTCCCCAGTACAGGGATTATAAGCAGGTGCCACCACGCCCAGTTTCAGGGCTGGTATAGCATGTGGTACTGGGGATGGAACTCAAGATATTGTGTTTTCCAGGCAGGTGCTTCGACCACCAAGCTCTTCCCAGCCCAAGAAATCATATTCTTATTTTATTGATATGGACATAGAAATTGAAACATAGCAACTTAACCACGGCTGCATAATCTGAAAGAGACTTTTTCATTTGTTGAGCTTCAAGGTCTGTCCTAGGAAAAAGAAAAATGAGACAGAGTATGGCACAGTGTCCATCAGAGTCAGCTGGAGGACTTGAAAACCAGAGTGCTGGCCTCCAGCCCAGGGGTTCTGACTCAGTGGATCTGCAAGGAGCCCGAGGAAGTATGTCTCTAACTAGGTCCAGGTGGTGCTGATCCTGGTGTGAGCGTCACTAGCCTGGTGTGATGGGTGCATGCACTGGATTAGCTTTGAATTGGGCTGCACCCTTATCAGCTATGAACCCTGAGCAAGACAATCAGCTCTCTGAAAATGAGTTTCACATCTTGAAACCAACAGTAATTTCCATCTCCTTTGTTGGATGGATTCTAGTTGAAACAGTCTATGCTATGAAATAGTAGCAAACAAAAGGTGGACCCCTTGTAACTGTTTTTGTTTCTTCTCTGAAACCTCCACACTAGAGAAAGAACATGTCCTTTCTAGAAGGCTACCCCAGGCCCTTAGCTCACAGGCTTGGACCAGGAATGTCCCAAGGTTGACGTGCGGCTCCCTGAGTGATGCCTATGGAGCAAGCTGTTAGGTTCCTCTTACTATCTCCCGACATCTGTGGCTGGACCTTGACCTTTGCCCTCAAGGACCGCCCAGCAGGGGAGACAGTAACTAACACGAATGGAACCAGGGACCTGCGCTGCAACAAGAGTGTGGACTCCACCTCCTAGCAACCTGGAAACTGACTTCTGCTGGAAGAGCAATGCAGCTCGCCAGGAACGGCTCTGCTGTCTGGAGACATCTCCTGGTGAGGACCATGGGCACAGGCCCTAAAATCTCCCGTGGCACACATACCCTAGGCAGTTGGTGAGAACTAAGGGAAGAGCTTGGCAAATTGAGTGGGTGAAGAATCTTAATTATTGTCTTCCATCTTCAGAGGGAAGGAGTGGCTTCCCATTTTCAACACTTCTCTTGTACTCATCTGCTTAGAACTAAACAGTGCCACTGCCTTTGGGATTCGATGCAAGGTTGGCTTCCCTTTTCCCAGGATTACCATCACTGTGTGAGCCCCAGAGGCCCCTCAGAGGACTCAACCAGTGGTCATCACCTTTTTCTACACTGTCACACAGGCCAGGTAGGTTTCCACTATATGCAATACTAAGATCAC
>PVJA010003737.1:0-42842 GCA_004027025.1 Myocastor coypus | reverse complement strand
CTGCACACATATACTGGACCCACTGCAGGTGTGCCAGTGAAAGTGGGGAGGGAGGCTGGCATAGCAGCCCTGCTGGGCTGTTCTCCGAGGAGCTGCCTCAGACCTGAGAGAAAATAAGATATGAGTTTGGGGTGAGTCTGGTCAGAGAGGACCAAGGTTCCAGAGACTGAAGAGAAGGCTGAGGACAGCAGTGACTTGAATCACTGCTGTAGAAAGTTCTGCGCACTCTGTATATGTGTGTTTTCTTGAGAGACAAATGATGGTCATGGGGGAGGGCGTGTCTTTGCCTCCCCATCCCTCACCTGCTGGCTTCTCTCTGTAAACGTGCTCCACTGACACCATCTCCACCTCCAAGGTGGGTATGCAACCAGGCCAAGCAAATTCCAGTGTGCCCGCATTCTGGAAACCTAGGATTTCACCAGAACTAGAGCAACCCCAGTCCTTCTGTGAGATTTTATCTGCTCCACCTCTGGTTCAAGAGCTACAATTAAAAAACAAAAGTAAAACAATAATTAGTGCTTTCTCAGTGTTGATGAGGCCCAGGCCCAGTCAAAGCACATTATGTAAGTGAGCTCTTTTTAACTTGATCTTCACAACCACCCTAGAAGTCAAATACTATTACTGTTCCCATTGTAAACCAGAGGAAACTGAGGCACGAGACAGCAAAGGCATTTGTTATTGGTCACAAGCTTGCAAGTGGTGAAGCCAGGCTGCTGCCTCAGCCTCCCAGACTCCTGTATCCCAGAGCTTCATCAGTACTGCATATTTTCTCTGGAGTTGATGGCAGCTGTGGTCCCTGCTATTTAGAGAAAGCTGATATATGGTAAAGGGAATAAACTATTTACATAAGGAATTGTTTTCAGCTGCATGCAACAGAAAGCCTAAGTAACAGAGGCTGACATAATATGAAACACAGAAGTAGAAGGTTCATAGCTGGAATGCAGGTTTCCAGATCATCGGGAATACAGGTTTATTGCAGCTTTCTTCTCTGGGATCCTTAGCGTGTGATTTCCACTAGCAAATTTTCTCCATCATCCAAATGACTGCAGGAGCACCCACCGTCAGGTTATGGTTCCAGGCAAGAGCCAGGAAGAATGGACGAAGTGAAGAAATGCTATTTCTCCTAACAGCGACCCCACCCTACAACTTCCGCTTGTATCTCACTGCAATTCTGGACAAAGGGAACTTGGAAATACAGTCTCAGGGCAGTCACAAGCAGCAGCTCCCCATCTCTGCCACAAGTACTGGTATGTTCCAACAGAGACATCAGTAAGCAAGCTTCCATTTGTCCAATTCACTTGCTCATAGTTGCAAAATTGAGAAGAGACTCCAGTTTCTGAAACACAGGCCAGAAAATTCACCATCACACAGCAAGCTTGTCTCCTAAAGGCAGAAGTCCATGTTGAATTAGCATCCTTTTAACCTCAGTAACAACTGGCCACGTTTGGCAGAATCAACTAGCATCTCTGTGGTAGCTGAAGGCTCCTTGGAAAAGATTCAAGCATGAAAACTCAATTGTTAGCAGGGAAATATGGAGCAGGCCAATGCCAGCTTTCTCCAGGTTCTGCCAGACAGAGCTGCCAGACAGAGCAGGCAAAGCAAAGCAAAGCACATGAGCTGGCTTTGAAGTTCTGTAGCATATCCCAACCCACCAAGGACCCAGACCACCAAATTTATGCCTTTAGAGCCTCATAATGCAGTTATAAAAAGGCCCCCGGAGCAAATGAGAATGCTTTGTTCACCACGTCAAATAGCCCATTTAAACAGGCCCCGAAATCAGGCTTCTCTTTAAATTTATGAGAGCAGTGGATTTATGTTGTTTTATATATCAAACAGAAATGGAAAATATTGCAACATTTATAAGACTCCTCTCCTGTGTTATTCTTTCCTTAACATGTATCTGTATGCACACAGCTTCAATGGACCTGACTCATTCTTTAGGAAATACATCAAGAATGTAAGAAGGAAAGCCTTGCTGGCGATGAACCCTGAGCATTCACTGTGGCTGCAGCTGAAGAGGACGCCGAAGCTGGGTGTGGTGGCACACGCCTGTAATCCCAGCACTCGGGAGGCTGAGGCAGGAGGATTGGTGTGAGTTCGAGACCAGCCTGGGCTACAAAAGTGAGCTCAAGGCCAGCCTGAACTGCATAACAAGACCCTGTCTCAAAAAGACAAAAAAAAAAAAAGAGGACGCCGATCGCTCACAGAAGTGTGCACACCCTATGGATGTGCTCAGCTATCTCTAACCAGCCACACAGTCCCTCCCTGCACGTCCCACTGGCTGCACTGTTGTTTGCTCATTTTTCTTCTAGAATGCTGCAAGGGCTGTCCTGTCTGACCAGAGTATCATTCTCTGTTTCAGTTAGACAAACTCCTATTTGTCCTTCCAAACCTTGCTGAAATGTCCTAGGGATTCCTTGGGCATGCTCAGTTTTCTAGGACATCCAAAACAAGTCCATTGCTTCTTCTCCTGTCTGTTCAGATATTTCATGTTACCATGATTATTGTCGTAAATTGTGACTTATTTGTTATCATGTCTGTCTCCCTGGCCAGAATGTGAACTCACTCACAGAAGATAGATCTTATTTATTGATAATACTCCTGGATAGGATTGAATTTTAAAATGAACTGGGTGATACAGCACAGTACTCAGGAGGCTGAGATGGGAGGACTGCCACAAGTTCAGGGCTAGCCTAGACTACATAGTGAGTTCAAGGCCAGCTTGAATTACCCAATGAAACTGTCTCTAAATAAATAAATGAACAAATAAATAAATAAATAAATAAATACATGTTAATTTCCCTTTTACATGACATTTTTACTATTTTGTTCATTCATTTATTTTTACTCTGTGAAGTTCAGGATAACTGGGATAAATGTCTAATATCCTTTTCTTCTTTGGTCCCACCAATTATTTTCTATTTTTATTAGTACACATTTGCAACATGTAATGATTACATTCATCATGAGGAGTTGGTACCTGTGTAAGACACATCCTAATTCTTTCTTTTCCTCCCTACATTTCTCTCTTTCTGTCCTCCCTTCACCTCTAGAACCCCTTTCCTTTCACAAAAGATCTGTTGGAATAATGTTACTGCTAGGCGATAGGTTTGGCTTCAGGTAAGAAAGTCTCCAGGTATTTCATCAGCTGTTGCTGTGTTTGTACTAATGATCCTAAGTATATGATGGTAAAAGGTTTAAAATCATTCAGCTTCCAGGAGTTTTAATTGCTATACAGATCTTTTCAAAAACTCTTTTTGTTGTACTTTTACTTCTCACTCTCTTATTTAATTTTCAGCTCACTATATGCTATCTGGTTTGTTAGTAGCCATCATTTCTACCTCAGTTTCTTTTTTTTTGTTTGTTTGTTTGTTTGTTTTTTGCGGGCCTGGGGTTCAAATTCATGACCTTGCACTTGCCCAGCAGGCACTTGTGCCACAGAGCTATCTCCCCAGCCCCAGTTTCATATCTTTTTAAGCAAAGAAAAATCTTCCCACTTCTACCAGCACTTCTTTAAAAAAAAAAAAAATATATATATATATGTATTTAGGACAGGGTCTCACTACACAGATCAGACTCATAGTGATTCTCTTGTTTTCAGCCTCCCAAGTGCTGGGATTACAGGTGCGTGGTCTCAGCATGGCCTGTGGGGGTGGGGGTGGGGGTGGGGGTCGCAGCACTGGCATGCAGGGGATTGAACCCAGGCTGCTGTGCTCTGCCTAAGCATGTGCTTTAATTCACTGAGCTATCTGGTGAGCACTCCCACCCCACCCCCCTTTTTTAATGTACTTGGTTGTCACAGGGTCTCATTACACACCTCAAACTCATAGTGTTCCTCCCACTTTCAGCCTTCCCAGCACTGGGATTGCAGGCATATCCAGTTATGCCGTTATGTCTGCGGCAGGCTCAGCCCGTGCTGGGGGCCAGACTGGTGTGGCATGTAGTGCCAGGGATTGAACCGTGGTCCTGGCACTTGCCTAAGCAGGCTCTTTAGCCCATTGTGCTATCTAACTGGCCCCACACTAGCCCTTCTTTCAATGACTGAACAAGCAACAACTATTGCAAAAATACTCATACAATCACTAACTGGCTCTGGAAATGTGTGAAAGCCATCAGGACTTGTTGCTGTAACCAGTCTATGCTCCCTAACCCTCAAGCTGAGTCAGGGCTCAGGCTAACTAACACAGCATGGCCATGTGAAGTGCCCAATGTGGGAGCACTTGCAGCCAGGCGCTGGGTTGGCTCAAAGGTGTGTCTTCCATGATGGACTAAGGCTTGGAGCTAGCATGGAGAGTCCTAAATTGCTAGTTGGGATCCTCAGATTGTTGCCCCTCTTCTTTAAACCATGCATCTGGTTCATTTATTCTGCTTGTCATTTTGTTGACAGCGTTGGCAGCCTTGGTTACCATTCACATTAGTGCAGTTCCACTTGGAGCCTGTGTACTAAGTGTTCTAGGCTCCTCTGATCTTTGCAGGAACTGCTCTGAAGCCTTTGGACCTTTTACTGTTTTATGAGAACACTTTTCAGGAGCTGCTCTTCTTTTGCTACACACCCAGCGGGTGGTGGAGTTCCTTTGCTGTCTCAGTTACATTTCCTTCCTTGCTGAGACAAATACCTGAAACTCACGATTAGGGAAGGAAAGGTTTATTTAGCTCACAGTTACTGGAGGTTTCAGTCAATACTCCACTGGCTCGAAGGCAGACTGGCACAGGGCATAGAGCAACCCTTCGTCGTGGTAGCAAAGAGCAGAAAGAAAAGGGAGAAGGAGCAGCAACGATGTCTACAGAGAGGACATCAGTCTCTCTTAAGTTTCATTCAGGCTGAGTGTAGCTCTCACACCCATAATCCCAATAGTACTAAGACCCATAATCCCAGCCTTGATCATGAATTAATCTCAAACTCTAGAAGTCCCCACCTCATGACTGTGTGAAGCTTTCACAACTAGATACAAACCACAACATTTACCATTTTGACTTTGGCCACACCTATTGTACTCTTTTCTGGAGCTAACATGTGTATGCTTGTTAATTTGCTTTCAAACCAAGAAAGCTCATGAGTCTTCCTTGAACTGAAAATTTACTCTCACTGAACATGGAAAGAAAGGTCTTTGTTGTTACTCTGTGTGTCATGTATGTGTTCACGGATCTGACACCATTTCTATACCAATTACCTCTGTTCACTTTTTCAGTCTCCACCCTGGATCTATCAAAAATGATGGGAACAGTTATGCTGTGATTCAATTCTAGAAGCAAAAGGCATAGAAGGGATGACAGGCAGGACCGCAGGGAAAGGTTCCTAGGGCAATATAGGTTCTGTTCTGAGCTGTCCAAGGAAGCAACTTCTGTGGCTTCTGCCAAGGAACCTTCTCTGTTATCATCTAGTATGACTTCTGACAGCTTTAAGCTGCCAGATTTGCGCTAATACCTTTTGTAGGATAACTAGCTGGTTTCTCTAATTCAAGAAACCTAAATTATAAAGAGCAAAGTAAAAGACAGGCTATGCAAAGTAGAGAAACAGAGCTGTCTCAAAAGGAAAGAGAGCCAAGAGAGAAGAGGAATGGGAGGAGAAGAAAGGGGAAGAGAGGGAAGGGGAAAAGGAATTAAGTGTATAATGTACATATACCAGCCCCTACAAAGATACTGTAAACATATACTAAGAAAATGATCTGAAAAGAGAGAACATATAACATTCTATAGTTATTGCAAGGAAAACATATATTTTTAAAAAGTAGGGCAGGGAGTAAAAACAACACAACTCCATTCTTATCCAGATCTTTGTCTGATTAATATGTGACTCTGGAAAGATTACTTAAATTATTTGGACCCCCATTTTCTCCCACCATTGCTAACATCATTTCAGGCTTCCCTATTCTCTAATTCTTCAGTTATGTATGCCAACGTGTTTATGATCCAAAAAAAAAAAAAACCGAAAGTTCATTTCCATGATACAGAAAGTGAATGTTTTCTCTTACAGAAAAAAATGTAGCTAAAACCAGCTATTTGGTCCAGGAAAACAAAGTGCATATTATTGTATTAGAAAGGTTATGCAAGAGACTCCTTATCTGTACATCGTACTGCAAATTCTAAACTCAGCTGGAGCCTGTGGACTGTGGCTATAGAGCTTTGGTGAGTGGAACAGAAAGTCGAGTGGAGATTTTTGCAACAGGCACTGAAGGAAGGTGGGCAGGGCACCTGGGTCAGACGTGGTTCACTTGCAAGGTTACTGAACTTAGTTTCTGGATTGAATTCTATGCAGTTAATGGAGGCTCTGCTTTTTGGTTCAACAGATTAAGTTGAGAATGAAAGCTTGGTGAGTTATTCAGTTGTGTGAATGTGGGCATATTCTTTATTGGATCTGAATGTTCTCATCCATAAAATGCGGGTGACGAGACTTACAAAGCATCACCAGGATGTAACGTTCTGATCCCTTCCCAGTAACTAGCATGATGCAGCTGGATCACTGCAAGATGATGTCGAGTTCCTTGCCCACCTGGACGACTTGAGCCAAGAGAGGCAGAGGTTGTGGTCCCTGGCCGCTATTCCATGCTACCTTCCTCCCAACACTTTGGTAAGAGAAAGATTTGTTGCACCCTCATATAGAACCATTTGTTCATTCCACAAATATCCCATCAATATTTAATTTGGAATTAAATTATAGTCCGTTCTGTTAAAGGACTCACAGCTCAGTGAGGAAGATAGATCTATAAGGACATAACATTTTTGTCCTAAGGGCAATGGAGAGTCACTGAAGAAAAAAATCGCATATGCACACAAGATGTTTCCAAGTTGGAAGCATATTGATATTGTGGTCAAGGCAGGGCAGGTGGGAGGCATTTGTGACTTCATGGAAAATGTCGCAGTAGAAAAGGAGTCATGAGAAAAGAATGGTTACATCACAGGTGTTGGTTTAAGACATGTTAAAGAGGTAGAATTGATAAAATTTGATAGATTAGCTATAAAGGGAATGAAGAAACATTTTACTAAGGCTGGAAGAAGCAAAGATGGTTAGACACTGATATGAGCTCTCTATGAGACCAGAAGTAGAGAGGATGCAAGTGGATATTCAGTTCTTGAGAACAGTAAGGACATATGGAAGGGTTAAAGGGTGGAGAGTAAAAAAAATAGATGCTGGCTGATCTGATGAGATTATCTAAAAAAGTATAGATTAGCTATTCCTACAACTAGCCTACCTGAAACTACTGTTTTATGACTTTAATTATGAGGTTGGATATATTTTGGATCCTTAAGGTTGTTGGAGCTGAAATATGACCCAAGAATAAGCCATTAACTCAGGGACTGGAACCTGCCCTACTTTTTAGAATCTAGAACTGGTTTTAAATGGTTCAAAGATGGTGCTTATGTTCTGAGCTTCAGAGTACCTCTTCCATGAACACATTTTGATTTGACTACTATTTAGACTAGAAGTGCAACTGAACTGATGCATGATGACCATAGCTACCTCTCAGAGTCAGAGTTTCAAGGCAAAATGTAAGATATCAATGAGAATAGGCAAATGGTAGGAGCACAAGACTTTAATCCTAAATTGAAAACAAGATCAACCTTCTTTCAAACTTTGTATGAATGTACAGACTTCTTTGTATCAATAACCGCTAATTAAGTCTCTGCTTTTCAACATTCAATTCAGTGTGTCCATAGCATGTATCTCCTCCATGCAGCGCACTGGTCATGCCTAGGTCATTTGTCCACATAAATAACCAAGAGTAGTGATTTACACCTAGAATTATGCAGTCCTGCAATGTCCTCTGGGATCAGATTACACGTAAGACATTTACCCCAAGAATATGGGTCCAACCTCAGTGGCTCTTTTCTTGGTCAAGGACTCTTTGAGGACATTTTCATAATCATACTTCTACCAGATGTAAATCTTAATATAAACTTCAATGATTTTACTGATCCAGTTAATAAAGCTAGTATCAGCAAGCATACTCAACAAAGTATTTCAAATCCAAAGTAAAGAAATGTGGCTTTATCATGGATATGGAGCCAGAACCCCATACAGTGACTGCATAATAGTCCAGACCACTAGCTCTAATACTAACCTAACTGGATTTGGTCTATGACTTCATACCTTGGGCTTCTGTTTTCTGACTTTATAATGCAAATAGTTGAGAAGGGATGTAACTCATTAGTAGACTGTTTGCCTAGCATGTGCTATGCTCTGGAATTTTTTTTCTAATGTGTTTAGTACAGGGCCTATAGGGTTTCATTATGTAGATCAGACTCATAGTGATCCTCCTGTTTTCAGCCTCCTAAGCACCGGGATTACAAGTGTGTGCCACCATGCCTAGTCTCTGTGCCCTTGATTTGGCCCCTAACCCTGCAAAACAAAATAGAATGTGTATAAAATAATTAGAATTAATAATCCTACCCGTCCCACTGAGTTAGTGTAAGCTAAATACATATAAAATATATAGTCGGGGCCCGGTGGGATGTCTCAGTGGTCTAAAGTGCCTACTTGGGAAAGCTTGGGTGGCTTCAGGGACCGCGGTTCGATCCCCAGCATCACATGCTGCGCCAGCCTTGCCCTCAGGGTGGGCTGAGCCAGCCATAAAATGAGCGAATAAACAAACAAAGGTTCTGAAACAAGAAAAAAATAAATAAAAATAAAAAATTCTAAAAAAATAAAATAAAATTTATAGTGTACCTGGCACACACTATCAATAAAATATTAGGAATTATGATTTCTATTACTGTTTCTATATCTTTTCTAGAAAGAGGATGCTGTGCTCCAATTTGTCTCTGTTTCACATAGCTATCCAAGGAAAAGCAACAACACGAATGTGGAATCAATCTTTAAAAAGGTACATGGGACTGTGTCATAGATGATTGACTTAAAACAGCTGGAGTTGGAACACTAGCTACACAGGATCTGGTAATAACTTGCAGAAGTTAAGACTTTCATTGCGTTAGGAAAAGGTCCAGAGTAGCTCATAGCATTCAGTTACCTCTGACCAACCACATTCTAATGACCTGGGTGCAAATGAATCAAAAACACATGGACTAGATTTCCTTTCAAATACACATGGGTTTAAAAATTAAGGGGAAGAGGTGCTTGCCAAAATGCATTGCACAATAAGCACTGTCATAATAGATGGCTCCCTAAGCCGGAAACATCAATGGATCATCTGCAACACTCATTAGACTCATGAGGCAGCAGGTTGAAATATTCAGGAAATACTTAAAAAGAGATCAAAGGCACTCTGTCCCAATGGCCACTGGAAGTTGAAACACAAATGGATTTGTCAAGGAAAAAAAAAAAAAAAAAAAAGAAGAAGAAGATGGTTCTTGACTCTGGAGAAGAGCACAGCTCAGATAAAAAGGGACTAGAAGGGAACACCTTTGCCTCTGAAAGAATGGAGAGTTGAATTCTGAGGGACTAGATCCTACTCGAAGTTCTTCCTCAGTTACCTGTGAGATATCAGTTGCATTGTTTCACTCCCCTCCCACCCCTGCCCAATGCCTTAGACACTCTACTTCCACAGAAGGTCTTCATGTGCAAGCCATGTTCTGTCTAGAAAGCAGACAGTGTATCTAAGTTAGAAATACTAAGTTAGGTACTGGAAGATTTAGAGGAGACGATTCAAGAGAAAAAAACTTTCATGACAAGAGAAGATCAACTCACAGGGGAAACTGACAAGCTCACATTCATCCTGGAACCAGATGGCTTTGGCCCAGCACCCTACTGCAGCAGTCAACAGCAGGTTTTGTGAATGAGCTTTGACATCATAAAGATTGAAGTAAATTAGAGATGTACCAAATTCATATTTAATTGAATTTCATGTCTGGTTGGAAAAAAGTCAATATTTGTCTGAAATGAAGAACATCTGCAGCATGATCAAAAAATATGGTGTTTTTAAGTTTTGAAAACACAGCAGTGGAAGACATATTGCCTTTAATCTCTTCTTCACTTTGTTGGTCCTGTCACTTTCCGAATCAGTTCTTGAAGTCCTCTTTTATGGCTGTAGTTGTACTGTTGATGGTTTTGATGCCCAGAACCAATTCAAAATGCTCACCTTTCCTGATCATTTTGACCTTAGTGAAGAGCCAGAAGGTGCCTGCAGCAGGTCCAGTGAATTAGGTGGCTGAGGACATGCCATAATGGTGTGACGAGACTGCCTTTCTCTTGGATGGCACTTGACAGTGTCATTTGCCACCTTTTCAGTCATATTTCATAAAGACATTCATGAAAGGGGACTTCCAGAACTGCCCCACAACAGGAGCAAGGGGATAAGGGTGGGAGCAAGGAAGAGTTTTCTGAGGAGGATTAATGGCAATGTGTCTTTTACTATAATACTTTGGAAAATGTAAACATTTACAGTACTGTTTGGTCACCTCACATATTTCTAGATTAGCAGTAAATCTAAATATTTAAGTTTTCTAATATTACAACTTTATTATTAAACCTTTTATTAGCTAAATTTTATACATTTATCATTAATATAATGGAGTAATAATTTCTGATCTGTCAGCTGATCCTCGTTTCATCTGATAGCTTGTTAACTACTCTAGTTGCTCACTTAATACTGATAGTAAATGAAAAAGGAGAACTCTTTACTGTTTTCCTCTTTTATGAGACAAGCTCTTGCTCTGTAATTCAGGCTGTTCTTAAACCCACTTAGTAGCTCAGGCTTATGTCAAACTCATAGTGATATGGCAATCCTCCTGCCTCAGCCCCCAAGTCCTGGGATTACATGTGTGTGCCACTTTGACTGGCTTCTTTCTTTTTTTAAGTCAAAAGCATATTTATTGTTTTACATACCTGAAAATTCCAGGTAGTTTATCCAGGGATATACTACCTTTGGACAGAGCTAGGTCCAGATGCACAAATGTTATCGTCAAGGCACTTTACTTTCCTCCAGCATTTTCTTGGTTTCATTACAACTTATAGTTGTTCTTATATCTGGATCCTAGATCTACCTTGCATGCTGCTTATAAAGATTTACTCCTTATAAAATTTTGTGATAGAAAAGTTGGCAATCTACTTTTAATTTACCAATAGAAATTCTAACAAGTTCTTTTTCTTCAAAAAATCATACTTTAGGTGAGATCAAATCATCCAAAATTAAATTAAATTTGTTTAAGGAACAAATACTAGTACTCAAAATGAGTCCATAAAATTTAAATTATGATAAAAATCTGAGCTATTCCTGTACCTTGCATTATGATTTTAATTTTTGTAGGTATCTGTTGGCTAGAAAGAACATAATATTCTCCCTAATATCTGGCTAATATATTTGCTTAATGTTCATATTAACAATGAACTATGTTTTTAAATTTTTTAAAAATTCTTATTTTTTAAATTCTTATTGTACCTAAGAATATTTGTAATCTTTACTTCATATGTTAATAGATTTTATAATAATCAATAATTATTATACTATTGTATTCTTATAATGCATCAGATATCTCCTTTTTTTTTTTTTTTTTTTTTTTTTTTTTTTTTTTTTTTTTTTTTTTTTTTTTTTTTTTTTTTTTTTTTTTTTTTTTTTTTTTTTTTTTTTTTTTTTTTTTTTGGTGGGACTGGGGTTCAAACTCATGACCTTGCACTTGCCAGGCAGGCACTTGTGCCACGGAGCTATCTCCCCAGCCCCCAGATATCTACTTTAAATAAATAATTTTCACATATAAGATCTATAAGGAGATTTTGTTATCCTAGACTATATCAAGAAGGCTAGTTTCCATTTCAAAGTGAATCTTCAAGCATGAGTGAGTTTGACATGCTGTGTTCACATTGTTGACTCTGTTTTTGTTTTTTTTTGTTTGTTTGTTTTTGTTTTTTGTCTTTTTGATACAGGGTCTTACTATGCAGTACAGGTGGGCCTCGAGCTCACTTTTGTAGCCCAGGCTGGTACCGAACTCGCACCGATCCTCCTGCCTCAGCCTCCCAAGTGCTAGGACTACAACCATGCCTGGCCATGTTGTTATGATGACTGTGTTACATGCTCAGTCACCAAATCGTTGAGCTCATGAGCTCAGGGAGGTCTGAGTGGCACTGGAGGGAGTGTGTGGCTGTGCCACCATGCACAGGTGGGAGACATCAAGGCTGAATGGCCAAGACCAACACACAGCACATTCCTGCAGTGCTCAAAGACTTCGTCCCCATCCTGTTGAGGAGAGTCCTGAGCGCCATCCTGTTCTGGGCCCTCATTGTACTGACCATGGTTATGGACAGAAAGACACATCGAAAAGACAGAAGAGCTCGGGTGTTTATGTGAGAGAGGTGTACATCTGGACCTAAGAGGCAGAAACCGGGGTCACAGAGGTAAGCTGAGGCTGGGGGGGAGGGGGGACAGAGGCCAGAGACATGAGGCAGAAGCAACTGCCATCAAGATGCCCCTGTGGAGGAGAGGGAGGTGCTGAAGACGTTCCTGGGAACCAGGGACACTGTGCTGGCTGCCACCTGACAGCGCCTTTTCTCCAACCTCTTCAAAGCACAGTCAGAGATGTTTCTTCAAGTATTTGGTGAGAAATTTCCTTTCCTTCAAGAGGAATCACACACACCTGATTTTTGAGAAAAAGAAAACGGAGCTTTATGCAAATCGTCAAGAAGTCATGTTGCGCCAAAGTCATGTTGCTTTTACAACAGAGGTCACATTTAAAAGCATTTAAATATGTAATCCCAGCACTCGGGAGGCTGAGACAGGAGGATCGGTGTGAGTTCAAGACCAGCCTGGGCTACAAAAGTGAGCTCAAGGCCAGCCTCAACTGCATAGCGAGACCCTGTCTCAAAAAGACACACGCAAAAAAGCGTTTAAATAGCTCACAACTAGAAATGACAAGCGGAAACACGTTTCAAGAACACTAGAAAAGTTCATTTTGACTTAGTAACTCTATTTTTAGGAACCTGGACTTATAAATATGACTAAGATCTATGCACACAGCTGTTCTTTATGCCATGATTAGTAAGGGTGAAAATACTAGAAATCTCCAAAAGGGAAATAGCTCAGCAAATTATGTCGAATCACAAGATGGAATTTGGTGCATCTGTTAAAATGATGATTACAAAAACCTGTTTACTGGTTTGGAAACATCTTATGTGCAGTGTAATTTATTTATTTATTTATTTGTTTGTTTGTTTGTTTGTTTGTTTATTTGAGACAGGGTCTTACTATGCAGTTCAGGCTGGCCTTGAGCTCACTTTTGTAGCCCAGGCTGGTCTTGAACTCACATCGATCCTCCTGCCTCAGCCTCCCAAGTGCTGGGATTATAGATGTGTGCCACCACACCCGGCTGTGCAATGTAATTTAAACAGTATAAGGCTTACATTTTATAGATTTATAAAATCTGTGATATATTGTTACCAATATAAAATATATGTCTAATGTAGCTCTTCTGCGTATATCTTCCAGAAAGTTTTCCAATCTAAAACTGGATTGGCTGGGCTAATGAAAGAAGACCCAGAGCATCACTGCTTCTCTATCTGAGCTTTGCAGCTCTTTGCAACCAATCGTCTCTGCGGGACAAGCATTTCTTCAGCTCACTGAAATGGAAACAAGATGACTTTCTCAACAGGCAGAGTAGGTTGGGCTACTCTGCTTTTGAAAAGAGATTTTTAACCCTCTCTTTAACATTCCAACCCTACTCCCCCAAACTCTCCCTACAGTCACCCCAAACTGTCCCCTAAGGATAATGGGTTCCCAGACCCCACCCCAAATCCTCCAGCTCAGAACCCTGTGCAGCCAGTAGGTCATTTAGGTTTTAATAAGCCCTATAGGGCACTCTGATGACACTCAAGTTTAAAGACAACTGGTCCACATTTGACTTCTAATGATGATTTCTTTTCAGCTTTGTTTAAAATTACAATTAATTATTATACTTACAAAGAACAATGTGGTCTTTTGATACATGTTTGCATTTGATAACAATCAAACCGGGGTGAGTAGTTTCTATCACCTCCCACATTTATGATTTCTTTGTCACAAGAATATTGAAAGTCCTCTTTTCGAGCTATGTTGAAATATAAAATAACTTATCAACTATAATTTCTCCACAGTGCAACAGAATACCAGAATTTATTCTTCCTATCTAACTGTAACATTATCCCCACCGGCCACATGGGTACTAAGTTACACACCTCAAGTCCCCTCTGCCCCTCACTCTGCCTCGATAACTGACAATCTACTCTCTACTGCTGTGTATACAACTTTGTGAGATTGCACGCAGGTGAGATCATGCAGGATTTGCCTCACTGTGCCTGGCTTATTTCACTTACCACATGGCCTCCAGATTCATTCCCACTGTTGCCCCAGGTTCTCACTGGTGGTAGATTCACCACTGGGCTGGCCAATATTTACCAATCTCTAGATGGAAAATATTTTTTAAATCTTTTTTCTAGATGATTAATTAAAGAATCTGAAGTCCATCTCATTTTTCTGGGAATCTACTTGCATAGATTAATCAAGGATTATGCAGGTCTCCCTGTTATCACCTTTCCTGAATTCTACTGGGCTTAAATAGCATTGGTCTGTAATGAAGGGTGCTCTAAGACACAGCCCAGGAAATTCATCATTTGCCCCAGATGAGATATGACTGAGGTAGACCTTTCCTTCTTCACTTCTTCATTCTGGAGTTTGCAAACTTTTCCTCCTCCTTGTAATAATATATTTGAATTTTATGCACTTGCTTATTACCTGTTTCTTTTACTACAATATAAGATCCATAACACAAAACTTATCTGTGGTGAGTTGACTACTGGTGGTCAACTTGTAACACCCAGCTGAACTGAACCAGCATGGTGTTGGAAGTGGGAGGCCCACCTGAGGATCATTGCCAGAAGAATAAGAGGAAGCGCTAGATAGGAAGAATTTCAGAAGCAGTTGGGTGCTGTCAGAGCTGTTGGTTCCCCTGGGGCTGCTATTGTTCTCTTGGAGGACCTTGTCATGCTGGTTTTCCTGATGAATGTGTCTCTCCTCATAACCAAAGGAGCTCAGGACCCTGTTGTTGCTGAGAATGACCATGGTTCACTTTGGGGGAGCCCTAGTCCTTACTTTAAGCATCACTTCCAGAGGGAAGTGGCTCCAGAGGGAAAGATGGGGCACCTCTTAGTCTTCTGGGGAAGCTTGTCCTGTTGGTTTTCCTGATAAGAGCTCCATTGTTCAAGGAGCTGGAGATCTTACTGTTGCTGAGGATGGCTGTGTACTTTTGAGGAGAGCTCTGGTTCTTACATTGAGTGTCACTTTCTTGCTCCACTGCACAGCCGTCAACCGTCTAGCACAGATCCTTTATCCCGCTGGCACAGACTTTCTAGCTTCCAGCATTGACCTTTGGGCATTCCCACCACAGATCTGTGCAATAGGCCTCCATGAGACATTAGTGTGGGCTCTTGGCTTCCAGTTGGACCCTGGGGCATTGTTATGGGCTCTAGGTCTTCAGCTGGACCCATACAGGACATTACCATGAGATCCAAGCCTCCAGCTGGATTCTTTGCTCTTTAGTATGTGGACAGATTCCCCACACACTTTCTGTATGTGACTCTTTGGGGTGACTATTGTAAATTAGCCTTATAATTTTTTTTAAAAAATTATGGCCAGCTCAGTCTGCCCTGGGGGCACTTTAGACCACTGAACCATCTCACTGGCCCAAATAGCCTTGTAATTAAGTATCCTGTATGGAACTATTTCCCTCTGCAGAACTCCAAACCATGACATTAACTTACTATATACAACCAGTACCTACAGTAGTGCTGCCTTCTATAGATGTCTAATAATAACAAAACTAGCACTGGGTGAATGAACAATGGCCCAGTATTTGTAAGTTAGCTCGGCCTGGTCATATATCAACATCAATAGTATTCCTACTGATGATGATTTGTTCTATTTTTAATCTTAGAAATTCCAAGCATTTTACAATTGATGGGGATTCACTTTTTTTTTTCCCAGAACCACGGATAGAATTCAGGCCCTTACACTCGCCAGGCGAAAGTAACCCACTTTTGAAATTAGTGATTGGCAAACTTTGAGTGAATTTTGCAAAACACTAGAAGCAAAAATAAGAATTTTTAGAATCCAGAACTTCAATTACTTTCAGAACATGTTTTATGGTCACATCTTCATTTTTCCACCCACTGCTCCTATTTCTAGCTGACATCTAGTGTTTCGTGACTTGAACTGTCAGCACACAGCCCTGAGTCCTGATTCAATCCCACTCCTTCCTCTAGTACTGCTATGGGGCGCTGGGCAAATCATGAATTTTGTCTGCCTCAGTTGATGCATCTGGAAAGTGTAAACTCATAAGAACATGTGCTTCATATGGTAAGAGCCAAGAATAATGCTACCAAGAGCTTGGTGATGGTTAGCTGCTGTTGTAGTGGTAATTATTTAAAAGGAACCAATAAATAGCTATAGAACCCTAGGAAAAGTGCATCTTAGTGTTCTCTCTAAACATGGGGGCTTAGAGAATAAATATCCTCTTCTTATACCTTCTGTTTTCAAAATCTTGAAGACCATATGAAAAAACATGCCACGTGGAGTCCTTGGACTTTTGTAGCTGAATTTAAATCAGGAGAATATGACAAGAGGGTGTAGTCCTGTCAAATCCCTAGAGCAAAATACAGATCTGTCACGAAGGAAACATGAAGACACTCCAGTGGCACAATTGGTTCGTCTACTGTACTTACAGAAAAAGACCAAAACTCAACTTTCCAGTTTATCCTAGGATATGTGGATGCAGCACACAACCATGAGCGAGACAGCTTGCATTGCCACCTTCTGCCTACCATGTACCATTTCTCCTCTGTGATGCCTGTGTGCCACACCACCCTCCCTTGGAGTCAGCCAATCATGGACTGAAATCGCTACAAACTGTGATCTAAATAAATCTTTTCCCCATCAACTTGGAGCGCCAAGTATTTTTGTCTCAGCAATGAGAGAGAAGTAACTAAGACCTCTGTAGAATTCTGCTCTCTGGCATGGCTATGCTTTGTCCTCATCTGAGCTGTGTAAATGCTATTACATAAGTGTCACACCTGGTAATTCTGATTTTATTGGCACTAGTTCAGCCAGGGCATCCAGACATTTTTAAACCACCCTGGGAACATGGTTGCACAAAAGGTTCTGAAATTGGAATTTAGAGACTAGGACCTAACTTTCAATGACCAACATCTGCCTAATTAGGTAACATTTAACAACTCTGAGCTTTAGTCTTTCCATGTGTAAAATGAAGATTAAAGACACCTGCCATCAATACGCCACAAACCTACTAGGTAAATTAAATAATATTATGTCTGTAAGAACAGAAAAAATTCTAAAACACTCTATACATATGTCAGCATGATTGTCATCAACGTATACTTGAAATAGATTCACGCATTCACAGTTATCATATGTAAATCTGCTTGGAGTATTTAACACTCTTCCTCAAGTCAGATTTTAAAGTACTCACACAAGTTTGTGTGTAATACTGAAGGTTTTCTTGAGATATTACTAGAGGTCTGTAAATTGTCACCCTCAAGTTAAACAGAATGCATATTTTTTAGCCAAAGACTAAAGCTCAAAGTACATAGGAAAAGCATTTTCCTCAAACTTGATGAGCTTGTAAAAAACAAAAACAGAAATAAAAAGCTTTGAACAAAATCTGAGTTTCCACATTTATGTGGTCCTATATAAATTTAGTTCCAAGCTTTATCATGTCAGAAAGTGTGACTGAGGCTCAGGGTGACCTGCTTTGACCTCGGCACTGCTCTGCAGGCATAGAGTGGTTCCTGGTGGTTGTCATCTCGGGCCCTGAGTCTCGTCAGCTGTCTTCTTCCATTGCTTATTTATGATCATAGGTAATTTCATTCCTATCCAAAAACCCCAGAAGATATTTATAAAAATTCAGTCCCCAAAAAAGTTAGTATTCCATGGTCTACGACCATAATTCTAATAAAACATTCTGAAACTTTCTTTGGACTATAACCAATAATACAATTCAAATAATGTATCTTTGCAGAACTGAAATTGTCTTCTCTTCAGATAAAAAATCTGTTTTCCTTAAGAAACACTAATGTTCAGACCTCAGCTAATTTTTATATAACTGGCCAGGATAGGATTGTGAAGGTAAAGTCCACAAGGCTTTCTTCAACCTAAACTATTTTTAAATTCCCTTAATCATGCAAGTCTCATATTGGCTCACCATCACCACCATTTCCTTATGAGTCAAGAAGGCTTGTCAATCAAGTCTGAAGTTTTTAGAAAAGTTACTCCCTGCTAAAGCCATGATTTTAATTTAACCAGGCGCTTTTGGCATCTCTTGAACTTTTCTTCTTCTTTTTTTTTTTGTCTTTTTGAGACAGGGTCTCACTATGCAGTTCAGGCTGGCCTTGAGCTCACTTTTGTAGCCCAGGCTGGTCTCGAACTCGCACCGATCCTCCTGCCTCAGCCTCCCGAGTGCTGGGATTACAGGCGTGCGCCACCACGCCCAGCTTCTTGAACTTTTCTTTAGCTCCAAATGTCAATTTGCAAACTCTTTGGGAATTGGAGTGTTGGAAATTTCTAAGTGGCTTGTGGGATTCTGAAGGTGTGGGAGGCATGAGCATGTAGAAAAAACAGAACGAGAAAAATTCAGAAAAGGATTGATACATTTCTCAAAAGATACATTGATAACTTTCTTCCTATGACCTAATGATTTTACATTTTCAATTTGATAGGTCAGTAATTTAGATGGCAGATTAATATTAGAACTTGGAAAGTTCAAAGAGAGAATAACCCCAAATTCATAGAATTATCATACAAAATGGCCCATTTGAATATGGGAAAAACAAATAAATAATAGAAGAGCTAACTAAAATAGTCTAAAACATGAATGACAGATTTATCAAAGACATAAACTGCATGAGAATCTATCAGATGGAAATACCATAAACAAAACAGTGAATAAAATTCATAAATTGCAGAAATGACCAATGAAAAGATGGTGTTTCTGAAATCAAGGACAAAAATCAAATAATATTCTATTGTATGGTTATACCACATTTTGCTTATTCATTAGTTTATGATGGATTAGTTCTATTTTCTACCATTATGGACATAGTACTATAAATATTTCACTGCAAGTTTTATGTAGACGTAAAACATACATATCTTTTCATGTCCCTTGATTACATTACAAAGAGTAGAGTTATTGTGTCACGTATTAACTCCACATTTAATATTTGAAGAAACTATCACATTATTTTTAAGGTGACTGCACCATTTTATAATTCCACAAGCAAGGTATGATGTCTTTAATTTCTTCATATCCTCACCAATATTTGCTGTTGTCTATTTTTTATATTTTAGCTATCCTGCTAGGTAGAGAATAGTTCAGGGTGATTTGGGTTTGTATTTTACTGCTGACTAATGCTAGTTAGCATTTATCATGTACTTATTAGTAGTTTTGTATATCTTCTCAGAAATATCCATTCAAACCTTCAGTCCATTTTTAAATTGACTTTGTTGTTGATGTTCGTGACAGTTAGTCTTCACTGTCAGTTGGTTAGGGACGCCCAGGAGACTAGTAGGGCACAACTTCTGGGCGCGTCTGTGAGGGTGTCCCCAGGGAAGGTGGGCAGGAGGGCCCGTGAACTAACAGGGAGAACCGCTCTGAATATGGGCAGCACCATGCAAATAGATGGGATCTGGGTGGAACAGAGGCAGAAGGTAGCATGGCTCATCTGGCCTTCTCCTATTCTCTCTGCTTTCTGGCAACCGTGAGGTGAACAATTTTCTTCCTCCACACCCTCTGCCATGATGCAGACTCTGAGCCAATACAAACCTTTCTTCCTTAAGCTGTTTTTGTCTCAGCAACAGAAAGCTGACATGATGTTATTTTTGCCCAAATGACACATCCATTATCACCATTCTTTGCAAATACTTTTCCACCCTTTAAGCTATCTTTCTATTTTTTTGATGTTCTTTGAAGTCCAAATCATTTTGAAATTTTTATAAAATCCATTTTATTTAATTTTAGTTTTTTTTTGTTTGTACTTTTGATATAAGAAGTCATAGGCTAGACCTAGGTCACAAGTGTTTACACCTATGATTTTTTTCTAAGGATTTTATTACTTTCACTCTTAAATTTAGGTCTCTAATCTATTTTGAGTTAATTTTTGCCTATATCAAGAGAAGGGCCCAAATTTATTCTTTTATATGTGGATACCCATTTACTTCCATCTGTTTCGAATTCTCTGCCATTGAATTGGCATGTTTAATATATTTATGTATAATAAAATTACTGGTAGCAGAGTATTCTGATCTATAATTTTACTGTTCATTTTTATGTTATATGTCTTCTTAGCTCCTCTATTTTTCCATTACTTTCTTTTATGTGTGGAAGTAGATATTTCCTATTATACTGTATCAATTCTTTTATTTATTCTACTATATATTGTTAGGGAGTTTTCTTAGTGACTAAAATTAATATCCTTTTTTCATTAAATGTTTGTATGAATTCATTCTTACTGCATTTTGTGGAAGTATTAGTCTCTGACAGATTTGGGAAGTGAGGGAAGAAACCGATCCATTCTGCCCAGCTTCCAAAGTGGCCCTCTCGAACAACATAGGTGCATTTGGAAGCCCACTGTAGAACAGAGCCACCAGCCTCTCTCTCAGTCCTTTAATGCCATGTTTTTGTGGTGTGTGAGTCCCCAGGTAAGAAGTCCCAGGTGAGTGACTCATTCTTATTATATCATTAATCTTTATTTTTACCTCACATAAAAGAAACCCAGTCCTTTCAACCTCATGTGAATGTTATAAACATCTTTTCTTTTTTTAAATTTAATATTTTAATTGTTTAAATTTAACAATGGTTATAATACATATTTTCATCATCAGATCAGTTTAGATTAATACATATAGGTATATAAGATTGATCAAACAATTAAACATTAACCCTTCTAAATCAACATTACTTTTTTTTTCTTTTCCCCTTTCTTTTTTTTTTTGAAAGTTGACATATTACATATGGTCCTCACAATCGTTCTACAGAGTACAGTGTGTGGGCATGACCCACCTTCCTATTGATGTTGCTTAGAAAAAAAAAAGGAAAAGAATATACTTCTCTTTGGACTAAGAGGAAGCAGAAAAAAATTAAAGAGAAAAAAACATAAATATATCAACGAAACTGAGTTTCAAAATAGGTTAGTAGGATAGGTACAGTAAGTGATACATTGTGTATTGTTATCTTTCCAAATAGTTATTCAGAATAGAAGGTATAGGCAGACTATTTTGTTTATACAGTATTAGCACAAAACTTTGTTTTTAATGAACTAAGAGAAACTAGCTATATAAATCAATATCTTACAACAAACCTCTTTAGATTAAAACAAATTTTAACTTCACTGGTGTCTCAGTTATTTTTTACTTGTTGCTGGAACAAATACCCAATACTCAAAAATGAAGGAAGGAAAAGTTTG
Source organism: Myocastor coypus (assembly GCA_004027025.1). Lineage (NCBI taxonomy): Eukaryota > Metazoa > Chordata > Mammalia > Rodentia > Myocastoridae > Myocastor > Myocastor coypus. The sequence goes on along the minus strand of PVJA010003737.1, from coordinate 21,451 downwards.
TTTAGCTCACAGTTAGTGGAGGTTTTAGTCCATACCCCACTAGCTCCAAGGCAAATGGCAGCAGTTCATGGTGGAGAAAACAGTGAAGAGCAGAGAAAGAGCAGCAGCTGTGGCATCTATCAAGCCTCTGTCTCTTCCTTTTATGCTGACTGGGAAAATCTGAGCTCTTCCTAGAAAGTGGTGGTGGCTTCTGAGAAGATCTGCGTTCCCCTGTAGTGGCACGACTGGGCCATTCAAGCTCCTCCAAGGAAGTGGGGTGCACAGAAGCTTTCCTCAACCCCTCTGTATACCCTTATTATGCTGAGTTACTCTAGGGCAGGCCCTCACTGGATCCAGCCGAGGTTTGGTCAATTCAAGTTGACACAACATATCAACCACCACAACTGGTATATATAAACTTGGCTCTAGTGTAGCTCCATTCCTGCCTTTTTTGATATTATCATCATACTACTTATATTTGTATAGGTTATAACCTATCAGCATAGTGTTACACTTATTGCTTTATGCAGTTGTCTTTTAAATCATATTGTAGAAAAAAATTTGAACATGATCTATACAATTTTATACATACTAATTATGCTGTTCTTTATATTTCCCTATTAATATTTACCAATGCTCTTTATTTCTATATATGTCATAGGTAATTATCCTTAGTATCCTTTTTCTTCAATCCAAACATTCCCTTTTAGTAATTGTTTGTAGGGAAGATCTGACAAAAGTGAATTCTCTAAATATTTGGTTATTTGAGAATATCTTATGGGACCAAAGCAAGTTCAGAATCCAGACGGGCAAACATTAACTCTTGTAGTTCTAGCTGGAACATCTGAAGCAATCTATAATGAGTTGTGAGCTCTAAAAGCCTTACATGACTAAAAGGGTTTTTAGTCAGTCCTTTAAAAAATGGGCTTCAATGTTTAGAACAGTTTCAGATTTACTGAATAAATTTTAAAAAGTAATTTAGACAGTTCCATATGCCCCAAACATAGTTTCTCTAATAAAAGGTAATAGTCAATGTTTTACATTAGCATAGTACATTTGGTATAATTAATAAACCAATAATGCTGTCTTTGTTAACTGAAATGCACTGTTTATTCAGATTTCCTTAATTTTTGCCTAATATCCATTTCTCTTTTTTTGACTGTTAAGACTGTCTTCCATATTTGAGATTTCATTGTTTGTATCAAGGACCAGTACAGATGATTCACTTTATAAACAATTCTTAATAGAAATACCAAAAAAGGCTAGGTAATGTTTTTCAGTTATTCCAGTGACTTTCCAGCTTCAAATCTGGAGGCAAATTTTCTATAACAGGATTAAGTAACAGTATCTTCAAATGCTGACAAAGTGTCACGTAAGTCCCACTGATTCACAATTTTGTATCACATATATTACATACTCAAACTTTTTACCTTGCATAGCATATTAACAAAATTAGGCAGACCAGACTACCATGACCAAAGATGTTACAGAGTGTACACGACTCTGACAGGGCAACAATGAGGAAGTAGTTTTCTTTAGGAAGCAATTCTACTAAAAACAACATGGGAATAAAAGTCATTCACAATGTCCAAGACAGGCCCAGGGAGATAGCTCAGTGGCATCAATGCCTACTTGGCAAACAAGATCCTGAGTCTGATTCCTGGTACCAAAATAAAATAAAATGAAATATCCAAGACATATTAAGTACATGAATATGATGCAAAATTGCAATTTAGTATACTTAGTATTTCAGGATATAAAACTAACCCCTACCTATGGAATGTTAAGCTGATACCCAGGGCTGTCAAATCCTGCCATAACTCAATATCCCACTATTTTCTGGTTGTACCAAAAAACAAACCAGAGAATGCTTTCACTTCTAAAAGAAAAATCATTTATACTTTAAAAATATGAGTCCAGGCATGATGATGCAGGCCTGTAATCCCAACACTGGGGAGGCTGAAAACAGGAGGATCACTATGAGTCTGAGCTGCTTCGTGAGACCCTGTACCAAATACATAAATGAAAAAAAAAAAAATAAAAACTAAAAACATTTAAAAATTTGATGTGGTGGGATTCCCTTTTTTAAAAAAAATGTTTCTAGAGCTACTAAAAAACTTGCATTTACAAAATAGTTGATAAAAGTATTTCTTTGGATTATACACGAAGGGAAACAGGAAGCACTAGAGTTATCCTTTCCTACTGCCTTTTTGGGCTTTATTTCCAGTTATGCAGCAACAGTTTTAGTCGACAGCCTCGCTGACCTCCTTTTGGGCTCCTCCTTCGCCACTGCTTCGGCCTAGCTGACCTCCCTCTTGGGTATCTTGGGGGCGGGGGATGGGGGAGGAAGCTGCGGGCGAGGCACATGCAAGGCTCCCGGAGCCAGGCTGCTCCTAAAGTCCAGAACACCACAGAACATTTAATTGTCATGTTTCCTGGGTTCATCTCAGCAGTCACTGTGGCTCAGGCAGCTTCCATTCAGCTCTGGGTAGCTGAAACCTTCATTGTTTTTGATGACCTTGATGAATTTTTCCAAGTGTTCGCTGACGGTTTCATATATTCATGCAGTTGGAATTCGACATTTTTTTCCTCATGACACTGGAGTTACAGACGTTGGACAGAAAGACCACAGAAGTAAAGTGCCCTTTTCTCCACATCAAGTCTAGGATACATATGATCAACACGACTTCTCACTTGATACTAACTCTGTCACCTGGAGGATTTAGTGTTTTCAGGTTTCCCCACAATGAAATCCAGCCTGCTTCTGTTCTATGCTCTTCAGCAGGAAATCTGAGACAAAATATCCACACTTAGAATTCTGCAACTGAAACTTGTCTCTCCACTTCTTTAGTTTTTCAAGTATTTCAATGTATCAATATAGGACTCACAAGTATTTTATTTTACACATCCCAATATTTATTTATTTTGTTGCTCAAGTTTTGTTTTGTTTTGTTTTTTGCGGGACTGGGGTTCAAACTCACGACCTTGCACTTGCCAGGCAGGCACTTGTGCCTCAGAGCTATCTCCCCAGCCCCTTGTTGCTCAAGTTGTTACTACTTGAACAAGTTTTTTCAGCCAGCTAGCTTCTGTGTCTCTGAAACACCCTGGCAATGTAAGTATTTGTTCCTTTGTTTGTTTTTACAAGGGTTTTGTTGGTTATTTTTTTGCACGTCCTTACTTCCTGCCACTGCAGATGATACTGTTGTATCTTCCTTGCTCTAGTACTGGAACAAACCATTTCTCCAGAGAACTCTGTTCCCTTCAGAGATGAGAAGCCCAGGTATCTTCCTGGACACTAGGTGTGCCCATAGCTCCTATGATTTCATTGTTTCCAGACCCCTGTCAACTGGAAGAGCAAGGAAATAATGTTGCGTTCTACCTCTTGTATTTACACAAAAGTAATGAGTTGATAGTGCTATATAATAATGCTTGGATCATTCTGTTCTCTCTGCTTGTTAGTAAATTCCCACTCCACCTGACAACTCCGCACGACCCTCCCCTCCAACACCCATTCACTTGTTTACTTTTCACACATTTTTAAAAAAATTTTTATTTTTATTAACTTCATTGAAAATCAGTAATTATATATAGCATATTAAACATTATAGACAAATACTGAAATGTGGAAGATATAAGACATAGACAAAGTGAATTTTAGAAAAATATTTCTTTTTCTTTTGTGGGACTAGTGTTTGAACTCATGATCTTGCACTGCAAGGCAGGCACTTACACCATGGAGCTATCTTCCCAGCCCTTTTAGAGAATTGTTTCTGAAATGAATGCATAACATGAGATTAATATGATAGCCAGCAAGATAGCTCAGTGGTCTAAAGCGCCTGCTTAGGCAAGCTTAGACAACTGTAGGGACTGCGGTTTCATCCCTGGCACCACATGCTGCGCCAGCCCCACCCCCAGGGCAGGTTGAGCCAGCCATAATATAAATAAATAAAGTTTAAAAAGAAAAAAAGATTAATAGATTGCACCTTATAAATAAATTATTTACAAACAAATGAATATAACAATAAAAATTGTCTAAAATAAAAGTGAAGAAAGAACTTACAGATCAGTCATATAATAGTTCACTCTATGCCAAAATCAAGAAACTTATATCCATATAATTAGAACTCTCAAAGTAGAAAGGGGTAGACAATAAGTATTTAAAGAATATTGTTTAATTTTAATTTTTGTTTTATGATTTATACTGTATATTTGACTTACAATCTATTTGAAAGATATGGTATGATATTTTCTCCTAGAATTAGAAATTTTAAAAAAGTATATTTCCATTTTCCATTGACTTTATATTACTTCTTCCTTGTCTTGTATACACACACACACACATATATATATATATGAAAAATACGTATATAACCTGACATAAGATTGATAATTGTTTTGTAGAAATCTTCAATGACCTTTTAAATGGGTTCATCTAATGTAATTATATTTTACATAGTCTTGCATAGCTAGTAGTTTAATACCTCTTTATTCTTTATCCAGGACCACATAGCAACTTCTCTTGCTTTCTGGATTATGGTCTTTGTTATTTTTTATATGCTACATCTGGGGATATTAGAATATTTCAAGTAAAATATTTACTTTTAGTTTTCAAAGGTATGTTTGCAAAGCATAAAGTTCAATGAGGACAGACTTTTTTTTGGTTCTTTGAATTAATTAGTCTAGTTTCTTACCCACTTGTTCTTTTTTTTTCTAATGTAGAATAAGATGCTATTTAATTTTGCTTCTCCTTAGCTAATTTTTTAATGTACATGCTTTATCTTTATTTTTTTCTTTACAATTCATTCTGGCCAATTTCATTTTTGTGTATCTTGGTATGATTTTATTCATATTTTTTGTGAAAAAGGTTCACTTTTCTTGGAAGTGTACTATAATTTCCACTAAATTTAGAAATTTTAAATTATTTACTTTTTATTCCTCTTTGAAAAATAATTTCACCAATCAAAATATAATGCCCATGTACAATTTTTATTGCTTTCAGTTGCTGCCTTCTTTCTTTCTTTCTGTCTGTCTGTCTGTCTTTCCCTTCCTGTACTGGAGATCAAGCTCAGGGTCTTGTGCTTGCCAGGCAGGCATTTGTGTCACTGAGCTATCTCCCCAGACTCATCACTGCCTTTTTACACTTTCTATAATACAGTTAGATTCTCTTGTAAGAGTCAATATTTTTTCCTTGTATCATATGACCTCCTAAATTGTTCGTTAAATTGCACACACTGTAGTAGATTCTCTTTGTGAAAAAAACTTATGAGTTCTGACAAGTTCATAACATACATGTCTCTCCTTACAGAATACAGAATAGGTTTTTTTTTAAAATTTAATTTAATATTTTTTTCTTGTTTCAGAACTTTTGTTTGTTTTGTTTATTTTTATGGCCGGCTCAGCATGTGGTGCCGGGGATTGAACCACGGTCCCTGCAGCCACCTAAGCTTTCCTAAGCAGGCGCTTTAGACAACTGAGCCATCCTGCTGGGCCCCAGAATAGTTTTGGTAACCTAAAAATCCTCCAGGCTTCTCTTCTTCATTACTTTCTTGCCCCTTGAATTCCTGGAAACCACTGATCTATTTACTGTCTATAGTATCATTCTTCTCATATAATACATACCTTTACCAGATGGACTTTTTCACCTGAGAACTTCCTGCTCCACGTGGCCCAGACTGACCTCCTCATCCTCCATCGTGCCTGCCCCAGCACCTCTGCCCCACGCCAGAGTGACTTCCTGCTCCATGCGGCCCACAGACTGACTTTTTCACCTGAACGTATACATTTCACCTTCATCTTTGTCTTTTTGTAGCTACTAACTAATTTCTTTTTTTAATCTTAGGTTTATGTCTTAAATAGTTTTCTCTTGCTGTGACAGAATACCCAATGACCAAAATTAAAGAAAGAAAGGTTTATTTAGCAATGTATAGAGAGGTTTCAGTCCATACTCTGTTGGCTCCAAGGCAGAGTGGCACACGGCAGAGGGCAGCAGTCCATGGTGGTGGAAGACAGCAAAGCAGCAAGAGCACAAAGGGAGGAGCAGAGAGAGCAAGCCTCTTTTCTTCTTCTTGGTCTTCTGTGTAGAGTGTCGTATCATCTTCAAATAATAATAATTTAACTTCTTTCCTATCTTTAGTTGTCTTATTTCTCTCTTATTTAAGTGTTCTGCCTAATGTTTCCAGAACTACACTGAATAAGAATGGTGACAGTAGACAACTTTGTCTTTTTCTTATTTTAGAATGAAAGCTATCAATTTGTGTTCATTTAGTAAATGGCTATTGGTTTGTTATAGATGAGATGAAGACTATCTATTCCAATCTTATGTAGGGCTTTTATTATGAATGGGTGTTGGACTTTGTCAAATGCTTTTTCTGCATGTATTGAGATGATAGTACAGCCTTGGTCCTTGGCTCTGTTAACATGATGCCTTACATTTATTGATTTATGTATATTGAACATCCCAGTTTCCATGAGATGAATCCTACTTGATTATGGCGTATAATCTTCTTGATTATTTGCTGCATTCTAGTTGCCAGTATCTTATTAAAGATTTTTTTATCTATGTTTATTAAGAAGAGTGGCCTATGGTTCTCTTTTTTTGGTTAAACAATTCTCTGGTTATGGTATCAGAATAATTTTTGCTTTCAGGTATTGATTTGGGAATAGTTTTCCCTTTTAATTTCATTAAAGAGTTTGAGAAGTAGCAGCACTAGCTCTCCTCTAAATTTCTTGTAAAATTTAGCAGTGAATCCATTAGGCCCTGGGCTTCTCTTTGTTGGTATGTTTATAACTCCATCTTCAAATGTACTTTTTTATCTAGAATTTTTGTATGTTCTTGATTCAGCCTTCATAGTGTATATGGGCCTAGGGGTTTGTCTATTTCCTCTGTGTTTTCCATCCTATTAGAATACAGGTTCTGGAAATAGGTAATGATGTAGATTTCTGCAGAATCTGTTGTAATTTCACCTTCTTCATTTCTAACGTATAGATTTCTGTCTTTCCTTTTTTATTAAAGTTTGCTGGGGCCCGGCGGTATGGCTCAGTGGTCTAAAGCCCCTGCTTGGGGAAGCTTGGGCGGCTTCAGGGACTGCGGTTCGATCCCCAGCACCACATGCTGCGCCAGCCCTGACCTTGGGATGGGCTGAGCCGGCCATAAAAATGAGTGAATAAACAAACAAAGGTTCTGAAACAAGAATAAAAATAATAAATAAAAAAAATTTAAAAATCAAGTTTGCTAAGGGTTCATAAATGTTTTAATCTTTCAAATAATGAGCTCTTTGATTTATTCTTTATTTTGTTTTCTTAATTTAGTTTCCATTAATTTCTGCTCTGATATTTATAATTTCCTTCCTCGTACATACAGATAAAGCTTTGGGCTTGATTTGCTCTTCCTTTTAAAGAAGCTTGGAGTTCAACATTAGGTTGTTCATTAGACCTGACTCCTTTTTTTTTTTTTTTTTTTTTTTTTTTTTTTTTTTTTTTTTTTTTTTTTTTTTTTTTTTTTATTTTTTTTTTTTTTTTATTTTTTTTTTTTTTTTCTTGTTTCAGAACCTTTGTTTATTCACTCATTTTTATGGCCGGCTCAGCCTACCCCGAGGGCAGGGCTGGCACAGCATGTGGTGCCGGGGATTGAACCGCGGTCCCTGAAGCCGCCCAAGCTTTCCCAAGCAGGCGCTTTAGACCACTGAGCCATCCTGCCGGGCCCAAGACCTGACTCCTTTTCTGATCTGATAACTCATTGTTATAAATTTCCCTTGTAGGACTCCACCCATTGCACCCCTTAAGTTGAGTGTGTTGTACTGACATTGTCCTCTAATAGTAGAAGCTGTCAAATTTCTTTTTCAATTTTATCTATGATTCATTGTGTGTTAAAGAAGAGATTATTTAATTTCCATGTTTATGAAGCTTTTGTGGGTATTTTGCCACTGATTTCCAATTTCATTGCACTATGGGCTGATATTACCCATGAGATAATTTCAGTTTATTTGCATTTTTTTTATTATATTTATTTTTTCTTGTTTCAGAACCTTTATTTGTTTATTCACTCATTTTCATGGCTGGCTCAGCCCGCCCTGCGGGCAGGGCTGGCACAGCATGTGGTGCCGGGGATTGAACTGCGGTCCCTGAAGCCGCCCAAGCTTTCCCGAGCAGGCACTTTAGACCACTGAGCCATCCCGCCAGGCCCCAGTTTATTTGCATTTACTTAGGAGTCTTCTATGAGGTAGTAGATAGTCTATTTTGGAAAATATCCCATGTGCAATTATGCATATGAATTCCCATGTTGTGGAGTGAAAAACTATAAACATCTACTAAGTCCATTTGTTAAAAAGTTTGGTTCAGTTCTGATATTTATTTGATTTTTTTTATTTTTGCCTAGTTTATATGTTCGTGATAGTCAGATATTGATATCCCTATTGCAATTGTATGAATGCTTATTTCATTTTTCATATCCACTAGTATTTGTTTTATAATGTTGGGCTCACTGATATTTGGTGCATATTTATTTATAATTGTTGTCTCTTCCTCTTGGAGTTTTCTCTTAACAAGAATGTGGTAATAGTCTTTGTCTCTCGTAATTGATCTTAGCCTGAAATCCACTTTGTCTTCAAATAGAAAAGCTACCCTAACTTTTTTGTAGTTCCTGATTTGTTTTTGTTTTTTTTTTTTTTTTTTTTTTTTTTTTTTTTTTTTTTTTTTTTTTTTTTTTTTTTTTTTTTTTTTTTTTTTTTTTTTTTTTTTTTTTTTTTTTTTTTTTTTTTTTTTTTTTTTTTTTTTTTTTTTTTTGTAGTTCTTGTTGTGTGAAGTATTATTTTCCATCCTTTTACTTTAAGTCTATGAATTTCTTTTTGAATCTTTTTTATTTTGCAGCACATTGTTGACTCAAGCCTCTTGATCCATTCTGCTAATCTTTTTCTTTTGGTGATTTCAGATCATTAACATTGATGGTTATAATTGTTACGCATTGATTTATCCTTGTCATGTTATTTTCTTGTTATTGGTGTTGCCCCCTCATTTCATTACTTGCCTTGCCTTGCTGATTCATTCTTTTGAGTTTCATGGGGCTATTTACAGTCTTCATTATCTCTTTCTAGAATGTCCTGCAGTGCGTTTTGGAGAGCAGGTTTTATGACCATGAATTTCTAATGTGTTCCTTTTCAAAGCAGAGTCTTATTTCTCAACTAGTTTTGAAACATCATTTTACAGTATATCAGTCTGAACTGAAGGTTGTTTTATTTAGAGCTTGAAACACTTCATTCCCAGCTCTCTTTGACTTGAGGGTTTGTGCTGAAAAGTCTTCTGTGATTCTGATGGACTTTCATTTATAGGTGATTTATTTCCTATCTACAATGTCATTTAATATTCAGTTCTTTCCCCAGTCCCACATGCCATGGCAGCCCTACCATTAGGGCATGCTGAGCTGGGGCCAACTCCAGGGGTTGTGGCACATGCCTGTAATCCCAGTGCTGGGGAAGCAGAAAATAGGAGGATCACTATAAGTCTGAGCTGCATAGTGAGACCCTGTACCAAATACATACATTTAAAACAAAGTAAAACAAAAAGCCAACCGGAACTATATCACAAGACCCTGACTCAAACAAGTAGAATAAAACAATAAATAGTTTGTAGTTCCTGTTGTGTGGAGTATTATTTTCCATCCTTTTATTGTCAGTCTATTAATTTCTTTTTAAATATTTTTATTTTGCAGCATATTATAATAAACAATAAAGAAATAAACAGTAAACAAATAAAGAAAAATATTCAGTTCTTGTTTGAATTTGTGGACTCTTGACTATTATATTTCTTAAAATTATAGATTTTTATTGTTCATAGGATCTGTGTCAAATCCCTTTTGAATATTTAGGAAGTTTTCTTACTTCTCCGAACAAGTTTTTTTGTGATTGCACTACCTTGATTCAATTCTATTCTTATTTCATTGAATTCTAATCAGTCTTGTGTTACTCTTCTCAACATCATCTAACAGCTGTTAAATTTATTCCTTGCTCCTTCCTATCTTTTTTTCATCTTTCTTTTCATGATTATTAACCCACATCCTATCTTCTAGATCTGGTATTTTTGTCTTCACATTGGCTCATTCTGCAGCACATATTTTCCCTGGAATTTTTAATCCATTGGATATCTATTTGAATGTGTTTCCTGGATTCCATTTTTATGTTTGAGCTCATGGTTTCCATTTTTCTAAGTTCTATTTTATTCTGCATCTGCTCTAAAGTCACTAAGCATGCCTTTCCTCATGGTCACCATCGCTGTACTTGCCTGAGAAACTATTTCTGATTTTATATTTTTTCTAGAGCCTCATTCATCTGCTTTTTTGCTTCCACTGTTAGCATTTCAGAGCATTTATGTGGGCAGCTTTCTAATTGTTTTAAATCACTGGCACTTCAGTTTGTCTTTCTTACTGGAAGTCCAGTGTTGCGCCTTGCTTAAGTGTCTCATTTTCTATTTTTTAGTCAAATTCCTTGTTTGATCCTGATAAGGTGCTTATGGAAGAGAGCTTTGCTGCTAATATTTAGAATGCTTAGGAAGTGACTACTCACCAGTGTCATCTAAGTGTCGCTGGCTTTGGGGTTTTGAGCCTGTTGTAAGATCCTACTTCTCAAATTTATTGAGGATGAGAAGCTGCTACCAGTTTGGCCTATCCCTGGCCTGGAGTCTTGTTCATAAACCTTAGGAAATCTCAGTCTTGGCATTCCAGAAAGAGCAACTGATTAGATCAGTGATGTCACTTTGGCTAATGTAGTATAGTCAGCAATAACAATAGCATCAAACACAGGCTAGACAACAACAAATAGGGTACTATTAATTTGTCACCTTCATTGTGTGAATTAGATTTTTGGGTATATAAAAAATCTCAAATGAACCAGAAATTTGCACTCATGATATATGCCCTCAGTTTGTTGAACTGATCCTCAGAGGAGAAAATTCAAAAGGGATTAGGGAAAATATAATGAAATAGAACAGGAAGAAGAGATTTGAAGGAAGGAAGAGTATACAAACTTGGCAAAGGTGGTGAGAATGACAAGAGGGAGAGACAAAAGAAATAACAAAAAAAAGAAAACTAGAAACAATGTTCACACTAATATAAAAACAAGAAAGAACAATCAAGAAGATCATAAAAGAGGAAATTAGGGAAAACAAATGTCCATTCAGGGTGTGTTTCAGCAGTCATTGGTAGACAGAGTGGGCAGACAGAGCCCAGATCTCTGTTGTTTAATCCCAGCAAGCCAGTTGTAGATTTGTCATGGGGTAATGGATAACCCAAACAAGCTTGAATCTTCAGTTCCATTGAAGTTCAAGATAGTTCTTGCTCTAAGGCCAAATGTGACTTTTTCAGCCTGCAGTAGTCCATGTGACTCCTGGTGGCTTGAACGTGGCTCCTGGAGCTAGCACAGACGTAAACTTCAGTTTAAATTCTTCTTTACCCCAATTAAATGGAGCCATCCTGCAGCTTCTCTGAGTTCACAGCTCAGTTGGTGTCTTTCCAACATGGCCATTGGACAAGTGTCCTTTCCTGGGTTATACCTGGACCCGAGTCACTCACAAGCCACTGCACTCTATTGTACCCATGGCTATATTCCTCTGGTGCATTTCTCTGTGAGAGTCTATGAGGTTGACAGTAGTCACTGTGCATCTGCAAGTTCAAGCCACGCTTCCCACATAGTGAATCAGGGCTCAGGGAAAAAGCACCACTTGCTCTCTCTCTCTCTCTCTCTCTCTCTCTTTCTCTCTCATCACCCTGTGGCTTCAGTTCTTGGTTCAGATAGATGCTGGATGATTCCCAGGGATCCAGTTCTCTCTTCTTCACATTGCTATATTCCAGGGTCTAGATACCAAATCTCAGAGAGTCAGATTCCCTGCTGTTCACCACTCTGCCATCTTCCTGGAACTCCTCCATAGCACTCTACTTCTATAAAAATTTTGTACTTTGTTTTCCTGCTGAGAAAAGTAATAATGCAAATAAGGAAGCAATACTATCTCTAAGCATTTCAAAGCCACTAAAGCATGACTCACCTACATGCACAAAACATTTACAAATTACATTTTGTCAGTTTTATGAACAGGAATTTGCTTAAGTAGAATACTGGCATACTTTGGTGACATTAAATTACTCAGTACTAATAATTTTTCAATTTTCATGCCTGCTTCTTTGAGAATATGAACTGAGAATTTTTATTTCTTTCAAAATTGGTACATGTGCCCAGAAATTTAAAAAAAAATCATATGCCCAAGAATAATAAAATTATAGATTGAGAATAATAACATCAGTTGTTATTTCAAGAACTGAAATACATTTAATGCATTTAAATATATTTTCTCTCAAGAACTAAGCGCATGCTTAGTCTCAGTCAAAAATAGAGTGAGACCAAAACACTAAGCCTCCTTTTCTTTTCAGTTGGAATGACAACATTTTCTTGCAGAAGTTCTTCGGTAATTCCATTTCTTTTTTAGAAATGTTTTATTCATTTTAATGAGAAGAAAGATAAGATAGTAAGCCGGGTGTGGTGGCGCACGCCTGTAATCCCAGCACTCAGGAGGCTGAGGCAGGAGGATCGTTGAGAGTTTGAGACCAGCCTGGGCTAGGGTCTCAAAAAAAAAAAAAAAAAAAAAAAAAAAAAAAAAAAAAAAAAAAAAAAAAAAAAAGATAAGATAGCAAGGAAAGAGTTTCAAAACAGGTTAGCAAGGAACTACAATAGTTAATAGATTGCATATTGCTGTCTTCGTAGTAGTTAGTCAGAGGGTAATTACATTTCTAACTCCCTTGATCTCTCAGATTTAGTCGCAGTAACTGCTCTAATATAAGCACCTCCCTTTACTCTGAAATCCATGCTAAAGCAGAATGCTGTTTCGCTGTGAGGACTCACCTGACCCAGCACCACCTTCTAGCATGGCTGCATGGAGAGCAGCCCTTCTTTCATTTTTCTAGTGGGTACTTGAAAAGCTGCTGTATGGTAATAAATCCCCTTTTCTCAAGGACTGAAATGTTGGACAAAATGAGGATGAAAGGAAGCAAAATTTATATCTGAAGGTTACAGTGAATGCTTCCAAAGCTTTGGTAACTTTGCCTTTGACTGTAGATGACCACAACTCTCCTCGAAAGAAGAGCAAGTATCTCCACTTTGGCTTACCCTGGCCCTGTTTCTATGTATTGGTATTGCAGAGCTGGCTAGGATATTTCCTTCTCTCAGTTGGCTTTATGCAATTCAAATGAGTATAGTGAGGGTGCTGAGGTGTACTCATTAAAGCTGTGTGACAGATCAGTGAAGCCTCACCTACAGCTCCCAAATAATATGTATGAGCTAGGCCGTTTGTAGGGGTACCATGAACTGATATCGGAGATCAAGCCTTGAGAAAAGAGCCTATGACTTCGCAGGGCATAAAATATTACATATCAGGACTGAAACACTGACCCAAAACATTAAATCCTGCCTCAAATACATTACGCAGATCATTCTTACTGCCTCTCTCAGTTCTCTCTCTCTCGCTCTTTCTCTCTCCCCATATTGCAGAAGTGATTCAGCCCCCTACCTAGCCCAGCACAGGCACTCATGTACTTCCTGCCACTCTTATAGTTACTCATCCCTCAGCCTCTTCTCACATTAATAAAACCTGGATTCAGCTCTGGGTCAAGGTCTTTGTTCCAGTTAACCAACACACTAGCTGGGCTTAAGATCTCCTTGGTTCCCCACAACTACAAATATGCCTTTGTGTCATTGTTCTTGCCATGTGTTGCACTGGAAGTGGTAGTTTGGAAATAATTTATTAGAATTGCAATAACTTTTCCATGGGATTGCAAATGTGGAGTTTTCTGGACTCCATGAGGGCCAAAAGGTTTTCAATGTTTGATTATAGAAATAGTATATTTTATGATTAGAAATTATTGAATATGTCTAAAACTAAAAATAAGAATAGAGTTTCTATAATCTGATCAGGTAGATACCATCATTTTCAATAGGATGGCATCTTTATTTTGTGGAGAGAGAGACAGGCAGAGACAAAGACATAGAGAGTAGATTCAAAGAAACAGAGAAAGAAATAAAAATAAATAGAGAGAGACTTCCCTGAGAGAAACTATTTCTAAAATTTCAGAGCACATTGAGATTCCCTCAAAAAGAGCAAGAAGTAGAGCAATCTCAGACTATGCAAATGGTCTTGGGGAGCACAGCCACTAGATATTCACCCTCAAATGCTACTACAGTGGTGGTTTCTAATGGTGGCCCTATTTTCCTGCTATGGCTTGAATATGACATGTCTCCCAAGGTTCTATGGCATGTCTCCCAAGGTTCGTTGACATGTCTCACAAAGGTTATTGTACTGGAGGCAAGATTGTTGATAGATTTTGGGGAAGGGATTGAATTGTAAGAGTCTAACTTCTTCGTCAGGTAGAGTAATCCGTCAATGAGATCGTAATGCAATGGCATTACTGGAAGATGATGGAAACAGGAGGCTGAGTCTAGTTGAAGGGAGGGGATCATGAGGGCATGACCTTAGGAACTGTATCTCGTCCCTGTACCTTCCGCTCCTCTCTCTTTCCCATTCCTGGCTTTTATACAGTGAGCAGCTTTATTCTGCTGTGGCTTTCCACCATGTTTCTACCTTACCACAGGCCTAAAAGCAATGGAGCCAGCCAACCATGGACTAAGACTTCTAAAACCATGAGCCAAAATAAATATTTCCTCCTATAGTTTGTTTATCTCAGGTATTTGGTCACAATGACAAAAGGCTGACTAACATATCCCATTGTCCTATCTCCTACATTCACCTTTAGTTGTGCTGGACTAATACCTACAGTGTGGACAGCTGCCTATCTCAAATCAAGGGGAGACTTGTGGCCAGGACTTGTAAACCTATCTCTCCCCAAGAAGCACTGGAAGTGTACTCTGGCACACTCCCAACCCGCTAAATCAGAGTTTCCAGAAACACAGTCCAAGGCCCCCACTTCAGAGCTCCCAAGGTGATAACAACATGATGTAGTTGGATATCGAGTAAAGATTCTCCTGGAGTAATCACCTGGAATTGCCTACAGAGCAGGAAGAATGTGGGGAATGGTACACACTTGAAACAGGGAGGAGGAAAAAGTGAAAAAATAATGTGCAAGCTTCTTTACCCTCAATCCCCTTGATTGGGTTCCTTGGATTGGTAAACCTGTAGGTTCTTAAGTTTGTTCTTTCAGTAAAACTCATAGGACAAAAAGCAGAAGAGATTTGACAAACACATGCCCCAACTCTCTTGACCTGGCTGGCTCCCTTTCCTGTCCTAGTAGTTGGCCTTGTTCCTTGCCTAACTTTCATGGCACAAAAGGCACAGATATGTAATTAACAACTGTGAACAAAGTGAAGATATGAGGAATTGGAATGACAAGTATTCCAATTAGAATGAGGCCAAAATGACAAGTGGAAACTTTGACACAAAGAAGAGAAGGCAATGTGAAATCCACAGCTGACACTGGCATAATGGAGCTATGAGCCAAGGAATGCTGGCAACCACCAGAAGCTCAAGGAAGCAGAGTAGATTCCCTGGTAGACTGGCAGAGGAACACAAGTCTGCCACACCTTGATTTCAGACTTAGGCCTCCACTACTGTGCTTGAGTAAGCTTCTATTGTTTTAAATTGCCTAATTGATTGCAGTAGCCATTCAGGGTCATTAGGAGGAAAGTATATTTAATATTATTGGATTTTTCTAGTTTCTGTGAGAAGGCAGAGAACTGGGATTTTTTACATGTGAAATCTCTTACTGCTTAAATGTTGACTAACAATTTCTAAAAATTTGAAATACTGAATTGGCTGAACAATACATGTTTTCTGACCAAACAGTGCTTTTCTCGTTAAATATTCATAAAGCCTTTCCCATCTTTAATCACTCAGTCAAGTTCAAGTTTAACACACATCAAAAAAAGACAGCTTTTGTCCTTTATGAGACTTGTTCTTGGAATGGAAATTGGTTTCTGAGCTTACTGACAAGAAAAAAAAAAGCAGCATACTCAGATCCATTTCTGTTTAACATTCAGTGAGAAACATCTTAGATAACCTGTTTGATGAACAGGTATGTAAATGTAAACACACTGGTTAGTTTTTCAGAACATGGCATGTTCCATTTGGGCTATCTGGGCATTTGCCCTCATTAAAATTTGGTCAGCAAGCACTGGCTTGGAAGACCAATGGCCACAGCAGAAGAAATCAGTAATAAGCCTGTCCTAGCTGCCTCCCCTTGGCTTTCCCAGAAAGTCTTGAGTAACTGCTATGATAGTCATTCTTCTAACTAGTTTTAATTTTCCATTGCCTTATTAGCACTTATTAGATTACTACATCTTTTTGCCTAGATTTCAAAGTATTTTGTAGAAGGAAATAACTAAGCTACTCCATATTTGGGCTAGGACTGGCCAGCCGGCAGAAGAGCTGGGCTTCCTTCCTAGTTTGCCACTAAACAGCTGCATGACCTTGGCCAACTCTCTTCACCTCTCTAGGCCTCAATTTCCTGTAGTTGATCTTTGAATTTCCTTTCAGCTCTAAAAATTATTTTGACAGGATAATTTAATTATGCAATAAAAGCTCATATCTAGTTCATCTTTCTTCAGTGTTACCCAATAGTGGGGAAGGCAGGAGACATGCATTCATTCATTCACCAGGTAGTCAGGAGGCTTCTACATGTACCACACAAACTGCCAGGGGCTGGGACACAACCAAAAAATAAGACATATGCTGCCTCAAAGATCTTGCAGTCTTTCAGGGGCTTGAGGAATAGCTCTGAGGAGATGGGCAGCTATGATACAGGCAACATTAGAGAGATAAACAGTTCTCAACGGAAGCCCAGGAAACACTATTCAATTCATACAGGAAGAGACAGAGGAGGGTCCTTTGAGAAAGTGATACCTAGAGTGAGTAGGGGTTATGAAAGCAAAGAAGAGAAACAAAGGCCATGGAAAAGCCTAAAGGGACGAAGTGGCCTGCAAAGTGCACTGGAGTCAGAATGAGCTGCGAGTCTTAGCTGAGTGGGAGTGAAGTATAGTCCACTGCTTTCCTGCCCTTCCCTTCTGTCCTCTAGGTTTCTCTATTCCTGAGCCAGATGTCTGGATAAAAGGCAATCACATGATCAAGGTCAGAGGCAGTGAGGACTGACCTGAGTTCTTACTGGTCCTCAAGGGCTCCAACACATTCTTGCTCTCTCCCACTCTACATCCATTTTACATTCCTACCTACCTGCCCTGTGAACTTCAGGTTCTTGCCTTAGCCACAAGGAGATATCCCCTATGCAAATGTGGCATATGTATTTCTACTTCTCTGATTGAACCCTGATTCGATGCTAACAGGAATTACTAACCCTTCCCCAGAACATGTAATGGTTTTAGGTTACATTAATTTTCAACCAGATTTTTATCAAGAACCTATTCTCTCTGCCAGGAGAAATAAAAATGTGAGAGCCCAGCCATTCCAAAACAATTTCTCAAATATACCCAGGCCAAGAACTTGTATTAAACATTCTATGTCTCATTCCAAGCTCAAAAAGTGAATTATTCTAACATTAATCTTTTTTTTTTGTTTGTTTGTTTCTGTATTTTTTTAGGAAAAAGTCTACAGGATATTCAGGGTCTCACTAGTAGATCAGATTCATAGTAATCTGCCCATTTACAACCTTCCAAGAACTGAGATTACAGGGGTGCACCGCCACACCCTGTCTCAATTGCCATCTCAGAGCACCCCCGGGGATGGGGCCAGGACAGCAGGTCGGAGATTGAACCCCTGGCCCATGTACCTGCTTGCAGGCACTTTAATCTGCTGAGCTATTTGGCCAGCCCAGTCATTTTTTTTTTTTTAATTTTATTCTTGTTTCAGAACCTTTGTTTGTGTATTCACTCATTTTTATGGCTGGCTCAGCCCACCCCGAGGGCAGGGCTCGAGCAGCATGTGGTGCCGGGGATTGAACCATGGTCCCTGAAGCTGTCCAAGCTTTCCCAAGCAGGCACCTTAGACCACTGAGCCATCCCGCTGGGCCCAGCCCAGTCATTTTTAATATCAGTATATAGTGAAAAGCCATTGATCAGTTGTGTGAATTTTGTGATTCCACTTTATGTGTATGACAGAGCTTTATAATAGAGTTGTTACGATGAAGGAAAATCATGCAACCAGAGACATTTTTACAGTATTTAGCACATGATAATTATTCAACTGGAAAAGGAGAGAAAAGTAACAGCACTGTGTGAAGGAAGGAGAAACATCCTATCTGTAAGCGAGCCTGGAACCTTAAGATTAGGTGCAGATAGCTGAGCCTTTCCAAATTGGCTTCAGAGTCTGGGCTAAGTAAATTTTGAAAGCCCTTCTATCTTAGGAAGTGCAACAGAGGAGCCATGACCCACAGACCAGAGCAGGACATCCTGAGCCTGCTGAGCACTGTGCCTGAGGGGCAGAAGGATGCTTCAGGGGCCGCATGAGACATGTAAGCACATCAGCATACTGAAGAAGAAAGAAGATTCTGTCTACTTAAAAAGTTAATTACAAGCTGGGTGTGGTGGCTCACGCCTGTAATCCCAGCACTTGGGAGGCTGAGGCAGGAGGATCGTTGTGAGTTCGAGACCAGCCTGGGCTACAAAAGTGAGCTCAAAGCCAGCCTGAACTGCACAGTGAGACCCTGTCTCAAAAATCAAAAAAAAAAAAAAAAAAAAAGTTAATTACATTTACTGTTTTAAGGGAAACAATTGCTTGTGGTACAGAATTGCCAAAGTTTAATAAAAAGCAATTTCCCCCCAGTGCTCTGATATACAATCTCACTTTCCTCTGTTCACCCAATTCTTCTGGATCCACTCAGCCCTGTTCTATACACATACAAATGTAAGCAGGCACATTACATACAGCACATAAATATACATATGTGTATCAGTAGAATACAAGTCAAACACATATGCTTATATACAGCCACACAGGTATTTTATACACATAAATTTTATTCTAATACAACATATATTGTATATTTTTCTCTACCTTCCCTTCAGAATTTACAATGTCCCATGGAAGTCCCCATTTCAGGTATAAATTTGCCTGCCTCATACTTTTTTATGGTTTTATGGTCATGTTCAACTGTCTAGATGTTGAACTGGGGAAATAGCTCAGTGACAGAAGTGCCTGCCTGGCAAGCTCAAGGTCTCCAGAGCTACAGCCCCCAGAACTGGGCATGGTAGTGCATTCCTGTAATCCCAGGATTGGGGAGACTGAGACAGGAGGATCACTACTAGCCTGTTACAGTTTATGTCTAGTTGTCCCCCCAAAGCCTCATGTAGTCATTGGGTGGGTACTTCTATGGATTGAAACTTGACTCATGAGCCACTGGAATTATATGTTTTAGTACTGATGGGATTATCGGTCTGAGTAGGGCTGGGACTATGGGTGTGGGCTAGGGCAGATATCCTAAAGCAGAGAGCCTGATAGGAATATAAAGAGAGACAGAGAGACAGACTAGAGCTGCTGCTCTCTGCAGCCCTGTTTGGTTGACTGCCTCTGTAGCCATTTTGTTGCTGTTCTGCCGCCATGAGCTGGATGCTCTCTGCCCTGTTCCACTCAGCTTTGGGCCAGCCAAATATAGACTGAAACTTCCACGAACTGTGAGCTAAATAAACCTTTCCTTCCTTCATTTTGAGTGTCGGGTATTTGTCCCAGAAATGACTAAAAAGTAACTAAGACATAGCAGACCTGCAAAGTAAAATCCTGCACCAAAAACATAAAAATAAAATAAGATCTTTTTAGATGTATAAAAATCCACAATAGGGGCCCGGCGGGATGGCTCAGTGGTCTAAAGCGCCTGCTTAGGAAAGCTTAGGCGGCTGCAGGGACCGCGGTTTGATCCCCGGCAGCACACGCTGTGTCAGTCCTGCCCTCGGGGCGGGCTGAGCCGGCCATAAAAATGAGCAAATAAACAAATAAAGGTTCTGAAACAAGAAAAAAATAAATAAATTAATTTAAAAAACAAAACAAAAAAACCCCACAATAATTGTTGGCCTACATGTTGATATTGTAGCCACTCTTTCTATTTAAATAATGCTGCAATGACCATCTATGCATACAGCTCAGGATGACTTCATAGAAAGGAAGTTGTTGACTGAAAGGCATACTTGCTATTTATGGGGATTAAAAATTTAATTTTGTTGGAATATATCAATTTATAAACTCACTGTTTCCCTCCACAAATAGCATAGCATATTTACTAAAAGCATAACTTTATCAATCTGATTAGTGAAAGATCTTATTTTTGTTGTAATCAACATTAATCATGTCATGCAAAAAGATAAAATCTTTCACTTATTGAGCTATATAAAATTTTTTCTGTGAGTTTTCTAATTATTTACCTAAGTTATTTATGTGCTCTACTGGTTGGTTAGTTTTCCTTCTACCAAACTATAGGAACACTTTTTTTTTTTTTTTTTTTTTTTTTTTTAGGGAAGGGCCTACTTAGTGCTCAGGTCTCACTACTGGATCAGACTCATAGTGATCCACCTGTTTACAGTCTCTCAAGAGCTGGGATTACAAGCGTGTGCCACCACACCCAGTCTCAAATGCCATCTCAGTGTGCTCCTGGGGTGTGGCTGACACAGCAGGCCCACAGATTGAACCCCCAGCCTCTGTGCCTGCTTGCAGGCACTTTAACCCACTGAGCTTTTTGGCCACCCCAGGAACACTGTTTATATTTTTTATTTTTTATTTTATTTTTTTATTTAATATTTTTTATTGTTTAAATTTAACAATGGCTATATTACATATTTTCATCATCAGATCAGTTTAGATTAATACATATAGGTATATAAGATTGATCAAACAATTAAACATTTACCCTTTTAAATCAACTTTACTTTTTTTTTTTTCTCTTTTCCCCTTTCTTTTCTTTGAAAGTTGACATATTGCATATTGTCCTCACAATCGTTCTACAGAGTACAGTGTGTGGGCATGACCCACCTCCCCATTGATGTTGCTTAGAAAAAGAAAAAAAAAAGGGAAAATATACTTCCCTTTGGACTAAGAGGAAGCAGATACATACACAGTCAAATGTTCTTCAATTGTAGTGGGCCACCAGTGAAGCTTGTGATGTTGGAGACTATTGAATCTAAGCCTCCTAAAGCCCATCTCACCAATCTAGCTCTGTGTTTCATGCATTGTAATTTAGCATTTTCTTTTTCTTTTTCTTGCTGGGTGGTCAAGGGCAAGTCGAAGCAAGACCTGTATAACAAAACATTTTTTTTTGTATCTTCCAGGGTCAAATCCCCTCAGGATTAAGTTTGGGACCATAGACAGTACTTTGTAGAACTGTTGTTAGTGTCAGCCTTTGGGACGAGTCACGGCCATTGCTTGGCCATTTTGCTTTCTGTGAAAGCCTGAGAGAATGTTTTTCTCTGGGTGACTCTCCTTAGACGCACTGCAGTTCATTCATCCCTTTCCTCTGAGGTCCCATAATCTCCTTGACCAGGAAATTTGGGACACC
>PVJA010003736.1:73421-92601 GCA_004027025.1 Myocastor coypus | reverse complement strand
AAAAAAAAAAAAAAAAAAAAAAAAAAAAAAAAAAAAAAAAAAAAAAAAAAAAAAAAAAAAAAAAAAAAAAAAAAAAAAAAAAAAAAAAAAAAAAAAAAAAAAAAAAAAAAAAAAAAAAAAAAAAAAAAAAAAAAAAAAAAAAAAAAAAAAAAAAAAAAAAAAAAAAAAAAGCAAACATCAAGAAGTCAACCAAAAGCAAATGCTGCAGAGTCTATGAGGAGTAAGGAATATGCTTCTTTGGTAAGAGTGTAGACGGGTAAAACGACTACGGAAATCAGTGTGGAGAGTCCCAAGAAGCTAGGATCAGGGATCCCATTCAACCCAGGTATGCCCATGTGGGTATATTCTTTTTAGAACTGAAAACATATCACAGAGATACAGATTATAGAAGCACAATTTTAATAGCTAAATTTTAGAAATAACTCAAATATCCATCAGCCGAGGAATGTATATAAAAGATGTAGTACTTTTATACAATGAAGTATTTCTCAGCTATGAAGAAAGATACACACACACACACACACACACACACACACGCACAACAGCTAAGATTTTAATAGTTGTTCTTAGTTCACCGAAAGGAAGAATGTGTGAGTGTATTGCTTGAATTGTTTTGCATACTGTCTTAGTTACCTTTCACTCATTCCTGGGACAAACGCCTGACACTCAAAATGCAGGAAGGAAAGGTTTATATAGATCACAGTTACTGGAGGTTTTAGTCCATATTTGGCTGGATCCAAGGCAGAGTGACACATGACAGAGAGCAGCAGTTCATGGCAGTGGAATGGCGACAGAAGCAATGGAACAACCAGGGAAGCAGAGAGCAACAGCGTGAGTCTGTCTCTCTCTGTATTACATTCAGGCTCTCCACCTTAGCCTATCCGCCTTAGGCTACACCCATAATCCCAGAAGTACTCAGACTCATAATCTCATCAATACTAAAACACATAATTCCAGGGATCATGAGGTAAGTCTCAAACTCTAGAAGTCTCCGCCCCATGATTGCATGAGGCTTTGCAGGGACAACTAGATATAACCCATAACACATGCCTATATTTGATAATCTGAGAACTGTTTTGTAAACAACAATATGCAATAAAATAACCTTAATTAATTACCTATCACATTGTTTTGAAATTTTACGCCATTTTTTTTCACTTTAAAATTAAAAAAAAAAAAAATCCCATCTCTTATCTTCTACAAGGGCAAACTTTTATGTCATTCCCTCTTTGGTTTAAATCACACTTCCTTATTTCTTTATATGTATCATTTCTAATTTTTTAAATTTTTACTTATTATTTATTTTTGGTGGTAATAGGGCTTGAACTCAGGACCTTGCGCTTGCTAGGCAAGCACTTATTCTACTGGGTTATCTCCCCAGCTGTTAAATATTTATTTTTATTTATTTATTTATTTATTTATTTATTTATTTATTTATTTATTTGTATTTTAAGAAATTACAGGGTGTTCCGGTCTCACTACTAGATCAGACTCATAGTGATCCACCTGTTTACAGCCTCCTAAGACCTTGGATTACAGGAGTACTCCACCACACCCAATTTCAGTTGCTGTCTCAGCATGCCCTGGAGGCAGGGCCCCTCAACTGTTTACAGGTGCTTTAATCTACTGACCTATTTGACCATCCCTCTAAATATTGTTTTAAATGATATAACACTGAAGATATGAAAATAGACCACTGAGTTTCTTGCTATCTGTTCAGTGACTTCCCTTAATGAATTATATAAAATCCACATATTTTGCGTTTGTATTCATTGAAATCTCTATTGGGTTATTTGTGGCAAGACATTTTTCTTAATAGTTTGAGTAAATTTCTCTCCTTTACAAAGTATGTAGGGCTTCTATATGCCCTAAGGGATATCTACAAAGCTCAAGAAAATAGTCTACATCACTACCGTAGTTTTAAGAGAAAAACCGGTTGTTATTTTTCTGCCAATGTTCTTTCCACGTAAATGAAAGATTTTGTTCTAGAGTGTCTTTCTCCTTACTTCTCAGAGTATTTCCATCCTGTCTAATCATTTATCACATTCAAAGAAAGAGATCTTCACTTGTCTCCAAGATTTTGCTGAAATGTAAGAAAAAGGATACTCTTATGGTATAATATATTGTTGTTATGGTTTGTGAATAGGTGTCCCCCCAAAGCCTCATGCTGAGGTAGGGCAGCTTCTGGAGTTCATAATTGATTATCCTGGGTGTGGGTGCTGTACCTCCCCTGGGGCAGGGGATTTGCATTTCAATGTAAGGTAGGAAGAGAAGTTAGCTGCTCCAGCTGCTGCTACTCTGCCCCTTGCTCTTGCCCTTTGCCAGCCACCATGAAAGGTTATTCTCATCCATGAGCCTCTCTGCCTTGGAGCCAGCTGAATATGGACTGAAACCTCTAGTAACTGTGAGCTAAGTAAACCTTTCCTTCCCTCATTTTGAGTGTCAGGTATTTGTCCCAGCAACAAGAGAAGAATAACTAAGACAATTGTAATTCCTTGATTAATTTATAAAACCCTTAAGTGCTTGTGAGCCTCTGCGAGACTTGAAACACATGATACAATGGAGTAAATAAAATATTCTTAGTAATTTTAAAAAATCACAGATGTCTTGGAACTATTTAAGAGTAACAAGGGCTGAGGAGCCAGCTCTGCAGTCTAAGCACCTGCCTGACAAGCACAAGCACATCGATATTGGTATTATCATGAGATACATAGGCACTAAAAATATAGCTTCTCCTTTAGGTTGTATGTCTGATATTCTATAACCTATTTCCCATTTGGAGGCAGCTCTGCTTTCTTAAATCATTTATAGTCGTCTTCCCTAGCTTGTATGCAACAAACAATCATTTTGTAATTTTCAGTGTACTATTTAATCATAGAAACTGGACAAATCCAGGGCTGATGAAACTGAGGTCAAAATGAAACCCCAATCACTTCTCTGCTTCACTCTTTCCATGTAGTAGCACTTGTATTCCATTCGTGGCATTTATCGCCACCATTAAGAAACTGATGCTTTGAATCTTTAAATAATTTCTGAATTCCTAGTATACAAACAAGGGTAGGACTTTTGGAAAAGAGTTTCATATTCTTGTGAAAGACTGGTGAGAACAAAGACCTGTGAAGTTACTTGACAAATCATTAATAACAAATACAAACTCTATGTCTGATATCTGTGAATCAGTAAGCACATATACTCTTCTAAATTTCTGCAGGGAAAATCAAAACTAGCCTTTCAATGTTGAAGCCTTACAGCCTGCTGACTTCATGTCTGGTTTTTTAACCACATTTTTCCTAGAATTTCATCATTATTTGCTTCGTCTTTATGCAAATTTGTAAATGAGAAATATTTGTCAACCCAGATTCTTTGGCTTTTATCAGGAATATTGTTTTAGTAACTGAGATCTTAAGTAGGCTATCGCTAAAGGAAATGTCTTGATATTCAGCATTAATCTTTAGACAAGAAGAATGCTTGCCTATGAAAGCCAGTATGTCAGTAACAGATAAGAAATCACAGACTACTTCAAATTATGGTAAGAATATGATTTCTAATATAACTTTTCCAAACTAAAAGTAGAATTGCGAATTGAACCAAAGTTGAATTCAGATTTTCCTATTCAACTCAACCTATTTCTTTAAATAAATGAGAAGATGATAAAGATCTATAAACCAATTATCCAAAAATATGTTCCAAAGTTTGATATTGCAAATTTATAAACCTTACTATTTTTGAGTACACATTGTCTCCCAGTCACTTAGTTATAAGAGCGAACTGAGAAAAGCATGTATTCTTCTGCCACCTTAAATATTGCATTTCAGTGGTGCAAACAGCCTAATCTTACTTAATTCTCAAAATTATATAAATATCAAGAAGAAATTATAGGCAAAAAATAAATTCCACTGTTGTAGTTCTTTCTCTACTTCTTTCTTTCTTTCTTTCTTTCTTTCTCTCTTTATTTCTTTTCTTTTTTTTTTTTTTTCTTGTTTCAGAACCATTGTTTGTTTATTCACTCATTTTTTTATGGCTGACTCAGCCCGCCCAGAGGGCAGGGCTGGCGCAGCATGTGATGCCGGGGATTGAACCGCGGTCCCTGAAGCTGCCTAAGCTTTCCCAAGCAGGGGCGTTAGACCACTGAGCCATCCCGCTGGGCCCCATCTCTTTATTTCTTTTCTAAAACAGGATATCACCGTATAACTGAACAGCTCAGGCTAGCCTGGACTCACCATGTAGTGCAGGCTGGTCTCCCACTCACAGTGATCTTTCTGTCTCAGCCTCCTGAGTATTGAGCTAACAGAGGTGTGCCCCCATCTGTAACTCTTTCAGTCTTTTTGAATTTAACACTTTTTCTCTCTCTCTCTCTTTTTTTTTTTTTTTTTTTTTTTGTATTTTAGAGAAGCTATACAGGGTTGGACTTGTGATTCACCTGTTTACAGTCTCCCAAGAGCTGGGATTGCAGGCACACCGTACCACACCCAGTCTCAACTGCTTCTCACTATGGCCCAGGCATGAAGCCCAGCAGGACAAGCTCAGGGATTGAACTCCAGCCCCTGGGCCTGCTTGCAGGAGCTTTAATCTGCGGAGCTATTTGACTGGCTAGCACAAATTTAACTCTTAATGAAAGACAAACGATATTAAAGAAAATTTTAAAGAATGAATAGTTTATTATTTGATATCAATGAGTGTAGCCTCTATTCTAAAAATACAAATTATGCAATAAATTTATAATTTCTATTTTGGTAAGCATACTATTCGCTCAGTTTTAGGAAGATTATTTTTACTCATATTGAGTGTATGTACATTATTTATTTAGCTTTCAACTAACTTGTAATATTGGTATTGTTTTTAATACAGAAGAGAAATTTGTTTTGTCACATATAACCATCTATATAAAAACATATAAACACACACTATTAAATGAATTCAACCATAAGATGTTGATGCCTTTTCTTTTTGTCTCTTTTGTTTTCTGGCACTGGGATTTGAACCCAGGGCCTCGTGTATTTTCAGCATAATTATACTGCTGCCTTACATCCATGAGCCTTGAAATCAAAGACTGACTTGTTTACCACTGACATACTGCAGCTTCATATGTTTGAGGAAAAAAATGAATAAAATTTATGCAGAATCTCAGACGTCTACTGTGAAGGCTCTTTTTGATGAGTTAAGTTGAAAAGAATGAGGAACATAAGGATTGAATTTTCCAGGAAAAAATGAAAAATGTCTGGGATGCATATTAAGGAAGCAAATTGTTCAGTGTATGATCGTTATATTTTGCTAAACTTTGAAAAGTAGCAATATGCATTGATGGGCAGTAATACACCTCTAATTCCACACTCTTAATGCATCAGTATTTTCATAAAAACAAAAAATAATGTTCTGTAGGTATTTTCTAACTTGTCCAAATTTCTTAAAAGCTTAGATTTTTTGTGTGTGACAGAAAATGAAGATAACATTTAAGGTTGCAACGACAGCATTTCCTAGCTTGCTAGAGTGTGGAGTCCAGTGCTGTCTTCCTCTACCATGAAGGAGTTAGAAAGGCCTCTGGCCAATGACGCTTGCTTTTGCATCTTTTTCAGGATTTGCCAGAAATGTACCATTGCACTGTTGTTAAAACACAGTCATAAGTTATACTGCAATAGTAAAAGTTTCTCCAAAATTTTTCAGTTCCCCACATTTTACACATCTCCCTAGTCTCATTTGAAGTGTTAAATTCCTCTGACTTTTTTTCTCTTCCTCTTCTGCAGATGGGATTATCTCCATAATTTCTTGCTGTTGTGAGATGCCTACCCACAATTTCACAGAGGGGGTGGGAGAGAGAGAGAGAGTGAGACAGACAGACAGACAGACAGACAGACATAAAGAGAACCAGTAGATCAGTTGTGACACTCTGACAATCAGCATCACACCCTGCAGGGCAGCCATCATTTACCAAATTGAAATCGATTAGAAATGTCTGCTTGGCTTGCAGATCACTCTCAGAACAAGCATTATTTGCAATCCAAAGTTTTACTGTATATCCCTTTTCTTGTTCTATATTTAGTTATTTTATTTCTTTATTAAGTATAATGAGAAAGAAATAGTGAGACAGTTTCAAAACAGGTTAGTAAGACAGTTATAATAATTAATACACTGCCTATTGTTTTCATATTAGTTATTCACAGGACAAGAGTAGATGTAATAACTTGTCTAAACACTATTAGTACAAATCTTCTAACTCAACTGAGAGTAATTAATTGTATACTTATCCTAAATTTATATATTTTTTTCCACTACAAAATGGTCCTTCATTTATATCTTGCTTTTATTGTTTTGTGAAGTGTCATTGGATAGGCTTCGTGTTAAATTTGTACAAAAGGAAAAAGATTGCGCTGGCTTAACACATGGCAACGATTCCATCCATGATGGTGAAAGTCTTCGCACAGAATAAACTTCCTCTTTCATGTTTCCCTCACATCAACCATAAAGGTTTGTAAAATTGCAGGTTAATTTGTTTATTTGTCTGTACACAGTGGCACTTCAGTTCACATTCTTTTGAAAGAATTGAGTTTATGCCCTGAGATACCACTGTATTTCATATTTTTGTGTTTTTGTGTTAGGTTACTAGATTGTAATAATTTTTATATGAATATTTTTGCATTGTGCAATGGATCATGTGAGATTCCATTATCTCTCATAGAATAATTCACTTTAACATACAGTACAAGTGCTTTAGATGAAAAGCATGACTCTAAAATGAGTTATGCTTGCAAATAAAGGTTTTATTGTATTTATAAAATATAATTTTGAGTGAAGTAAATGAGACACAAAAACTTAAAAGAGAAGAGAAGACAATAGATGAGAAGAGAAGAGAAGAGAAGAGAAGAGAAGAGAAGAGAAGAGAAGAGAAGAGAAGAGAAGAGAAGAAAAACAGAAAAGTAAAGAACAGAAAATA
The DNA here is from genome assembly GCA_004027025.1 of Myocastor coypus. Taxonomy (NCBI): domain Eukaryota; kingdom Metazoa; phylum Chordata; class Mammalia; order Rodentia; family Myocastoridae; genus Myocastor; species Myocastor coypus. The sequence continues at coordinate 85,673 of PVJA010003736.1, read as the reverse complement.
GAAAAGAAAAGAAAGGTGTCTGCACATCGCGGGAGATGCTTTCCTTGTGTCTCTAAGCCCATAGGGGGCTCTCTCCCTGCGACTCTGCTTGCATGTCTGTACTGTTTTGTGACCGGTTTGGAAGTGGACTAGGAATATCCGCATCAGCCAACATATAGCTCTCTTGCTTTCATGTAACTGGTAGTTAATTCATGATTGTCACATAAGTATGATATTATTTTCTTAATAAAAAATAATACAATGTATGTATTTAAACATTCTTCAGTTTTCACTAAAAACAAAAATGTCTATTCTCTAGTGAGAATGCATTTTAATTATCACTTGTTGTGTTATATTTCAAATCAAAGCTTTAGCATTGATAACATTCAATACAGTTAGTAAATTGATCACTTAGCAATTTCAGTTGCAAAGCTGAATTTCATTTGTGACTAAGACATTTTAAAAATCACAAAATTCATAAAACAATTTCTTTGAAGTTATCACCAGAAGGCTATAAAGTTGCATGAAAAGCCATCAAAATATTTACTGTAGAGTTTTCTCAGCTTTCATTATTTTTATAGGCCAGAAGGTAATAGTGATAGTTTTAGAGTTCTTGTAGTACTCAAAGTTGTGATTATTTTCTTGACCTATTTTTCAGGTGGTTGCCATATGTTTGGCTTCAATTCATAGTTGGGTTTTCGTTCACCTCTCTCATATATCAATCATTTTATTATGGAAACTTTTTTTAGAACATGCCTTAGATTCATTGACTTACCAGAAATCTATCCATGAAGAGGTAGATAAATGTCAAGTATGATCCAAGTGAATAAAATTTGAACTTTAAGATGAGACCAAAGCAAAACTCTGAAATTTCCAGATAGCCCAACATGCATATATGTGGATCATTTCAGTATCCATAAGCAGGCTTTTCACTTTACCAGAAGCACTGCAGTATGTTACTTCTACAAATACAGTTACTTTCCTGTGATCATGCAACAAAGATTAAATCATGAAATTTAATTTTGATAGGATATAATTTGCAATCTATCCTCTAATAAAAGTTCACTCATTTTCTTATTAATATATCTTACTGTTTTTTTTTTTCTTATCAAGTAATCTATTTAGGTTCACTTTCATGGGTTGTCATCAGATATCTTTGTTCTTTAATCTATAGAAAAGGTTCTTCTGAGTTCCTTGTCTCACATTAAAGTAACTTTTTAGAATGTGAATCAGGTTTTTGTAGATGTTTCTTAGAGTTTGATGTTCCTTTTGAGTAGCAGACTCCTACATCATTTCATTAGTAAATGATGCAAAAAGCCATGTGATACATATTTTGTCTTTTCGTGATATCAGCTTCAATACCTTGATGCTTATGAGACTCCTTCATTCCAAAATTACCATTTTTTTCATTTGTAATTGACAAGAAATTTGAGGATAAATACATCAAAAGTGTAAGTTTCACCCCTTCTTATTTAATCCCAGATTTAGCATTCACCTGATTCTTGACATAAATAGCTTTTGTGGCAGCGAGTGAAAAAAAATAACTTCCCTCACGCCTTCATCCCTAATTACTGATTGATATTTCACTTCATGAAGGATTTCTTCTTTCTGTCTTTCTTGTTTGCTTTCCTAATTTCTTGCTTTCATTCTTTTTCTTACACCTCCCTTCCTTCCTCCTCCTTTCCTTCTATTTTTTTTTTGATAAAGGAATTTATATTCTATAATTTCCATTTAATGTTGGTGTTCAAATTCCCCTAGACTTGGGGAGTTAAAGTTTATTTAAATTGTTCCCTGTGTGCTTGTACATTTTCTTAAACCTTCCCTTAAAATTTAATAGTAAAGAGCCAAAAGTTTAAATATTGGTAGCAAGAAGTACATTTCCTACAGGGAACTGAAAATTAAACAGTGACTCAGCAGATTAAACCTTGTTCTAGTGTAGCAAATTCAATCCTTTCAGACTCCAGCGAGTGAGTCCCAGTTGCATGTTGGCATTGCAAGGAATGATTAAGGCCTTGGGGGCCCCAAAATGTTGCGTTTTATTCCATGTAAGAAGGCAAGGCAAGGAATTAAGTAGTTAGAAAAATATGATTGGGTTACTTTTCTATGAGACCTTAGCAGCAAAAGAATGGGACAAGATTAGAGGAATCCTGGTAACAAAGTGGGAGCTGCAGTGCTTGGGATGTACAGGGATACTTCCTTGGCCTAAGGAGGGACAGTGGAAACGGTGTGAATATTAAACTCAGGAGCAAAGCTTTCAATATCGAATATATGCCTTAAATGGATGAAATGCTATACAACAAAGTAGGAAAGGAGGGGGGACAAGTGAACTCTGAGAGCTTCCACCATTACAGGACCGAAGGCTGTGTTAGCAGTAGGGTACATGTGTGAAAAACAGGTCTGCTGAGGAAAATTGGAGATAAAAGATGATTATTGCTTATGTGTAAGCCGGAAATACATCAAATGCCAAATCTTAGATATAGGATTCTTCAACTAATGGATGTGTGTAGTAATAGGGTTATTAACTTTGTACAGCATAGACTTATATACATCATATTATCTAATTGAGAAAGTAAGTTGAAACTCTTGTGTGATTCTGGGAGCTACATGTTGGTATTATCTGATTTATTTTACTTTTAGTTTGATTAACAGCAAATAATGTAGTGTTATGGCATTCCACCTGGAGAAGAACAATTCAGCTACAATTTTATTGTATAAGAAAATGGACAAATATTTTACCATCATTAAATGCTTGATTTTATCTTTATAAGAGGATAAAAATAGAAAAAAATTAGAAATCATACAGAATTTCATTAAGCAAAATTATTGGGATTTGACAATGTTTTTTTTACTGCCTATAGTTGTCCTTAAGTTAGATGTTCAGATTAGCAGATATAAGCATGCAAATTAGTCAAAATGATGAAAAAAAGAGATAAAAAGGTTAAGCATTAACTTCTTTTTTTTTTTTAAATATATATAGAACTGTACCATTTTAGCACAAAGTGCCTCACAGGAAATGACAGTATGTCAATAAAATGAAGCTAGGCTCCCAACCTCCACCTGCAGAATTGAGGAAGACAGGCAGTGCGAGTGGCTTAGCTCCACTGGGGCCAGTGTGAAGGTAAGAGAAGAGACCCAGTCTTAAAAAGGCAGATGTCATTACAGGACCCCAAAGAATAGGGGCTTCTAAGAAGCAGCCACCCTCTCCAGATTACTTCACACTAAAAAGGCTCTCAGCATGTTATGGCGGCATCGCTTCCATCCAGATCTGTTCCCTTTAGGACTCAAAACTAAGACTTGTGGAGGTCTCAGAACCCTGATGGCTGCTAGAAAAGTTACCCAAGTGTTATGGTTTATGTCTAGCTGTCCCCATAAAGTCTCATGCAGTCATTGGGCTGGGACTTCTATAAATTGAGACTTGACTCATGAGTCACTGGGATTATGTGTTTTAGTACTGATCTATAGTTTGAAACTTGATTCATGATCCCTGGGATTATGTGTTTTAAGGGCTTCTGGGATTATGGGTGTAGCGTAAGGTGGACAGGCTGAGGTGGACAGCCTGAATGTAATATAAAGAGAGACAGAGAGACACACTAGCGCTGTTGCTCTCTGCTCCCTTGGTTGTTCCATTCCTTCTGTCACCACTGTTGATATTCCACCGCCATGAACTGGATGCTCTCTGCCATGTTCCACCCAGCCTTGGGCCAGCCGAATATGGAATGAAACCTCCAGTAACTGTGAGCTAATAAACATTTCCTTCCTTTATTTTGAGTGTCGGGTATTTGTCCCAGCCATGACAGAATTTGATACCAGAGAAGTGGGGTCATTGCTGTGACTAACCTGACCATGTGGATTACAAGGAGATGTTACCTATTTGCAAACAGCTGGATAACCATAGGCTGTATAGTAGGGGAGAGTCTGGTCAGAGCCCAGAACAGAAGACTGGCTTGAAGCCTGGGTATGAAGAATGGTTTATGAATACAGATTAGAAATGTTTGGAGAGGTCCTCTACTTGTGAAGAGCTGGAAAAGCTTCAGCTGATCGGTAGGGGAGATTCTGGTCAGAGCTTAGACAGGACCAGGCTGAGGAGGTATCTGCTGGAAAAAAAAAAAAAAGGACAGCATTGGTCATTGGACTCCAGATGATTTGTGTTATAGATTGGCTGAAAGTCTGTCTGAATTTTGCTCATGCCCAGAGACTTTGCCTAAGACTGAAATTAAGCATAGCAGACTGATTAGCACTCAATCACATAATCCCAGTGACTCGTGAGTCAAGTCTCAATCTATAGAAGTCCCTGCCCTGTGACTATATGAGGTTTGGGGGGAACAACTAGACATAAACCATAGCAAAGGTAAACATAGTTCAGGAAAACAAATTGCAATGACTCTCATTAAGTTCCTTACAAATCTCTTTTTGTTTGTGACATTTCATTACTCCTTCAATCAATGCATAATACTAGCTTTCCTCCACTCTGTTTTACCCTAGGGTACTCATCCTGCATTTGTGGGCTGGGAGACAAACTAACAGAAAGAATTTATTCAGACAAACAATTAAATCCCTCCCTCAAAGTACCTGAATGCTATGGAGGTCCACTGAGCTCCCACTCACAAACGTGTGGATTGATTTGGTTTGAATTTTTATCTCTTTATCACTGTGTCCAAATGAAGAATTTCTGGCACTGTAATATCCTCTCTTCTTTCTTTCTTTCTTTCTTTCTTTCTTTCTTTCTTTCTTTCTTTCTTTCTTTCTTTTTCTTTTTTTTGTATGTCTTTTTGAGACAGTGTCTTGCTATGCAGTTCATGATGGCTTTGAGCTCACTTTTGTAGCCCAGACTGATCTCAGACTCTCTCTGATCCTCCTGCCTCAGCCTCCCAAGTGTTGGGATTATAGGAGTGTACCACCACACCCGACTCCCCTCTTAATTTTCAGCCTATTTAGCTTCTAGGCAATTCTCAGTGTATGCTTTATTATGTCTAGAAATTTTTATTTTTATTTCTCAAGTCTATTTATTGTATACACTTCTAATTCTCAAATAAAATATACAAATATTATTTACATAAACCCACTTTGTACATATTCGTACTTTGCAAAATTTGTATTATTTTTCTGAAGTTCTGGGATGTATAATAACAAGTGAAATTCTCTCTGTCTTTTCTTATACAGTTGATTTTTCTTTTTCTGTTATGCACTCTATAAAGGACCCTCAATCCTTTTCAATAAAACTCTCCTAATAGTCGTTACGTGATTTTGGATAATCATAAAGTAAGTAGATGTCATGCTGCCATGTTAATTGCTCGGGCAATAACATACTCGAGCAGGTTATATATTTTACATACTTCCTTTAATATTTCTCTCAGCATTTTTGTTTTGTTTTGTTTGTTTCCTTTGCAGTACTGGGTATTGAACTCAGGACCTTAAGCTTGCCAGGCAAGTACTTATTCTACTGACCTATCTCCCCAGCCCTTCTCTCAGTGTTTTGAGTGGGATTTTATTTCCAGTCTATGCTGGATATTTTCCTTTTCAGCAGAAAGTTAATTTCAAAAGGCGGCCATAGTAAATATATACCATTTTTAGTTTATAATAAATTTCAGCTTTGAATTTTAACAGGCTCCCTTGTTTGTATCCATTCCTTATTTATTTAATATGTATTTGTCTTTTTGGATCAAAATGGTATGAAATATTTTTAAAAACTTGAAATGCAAGACATTGTAATATTCCTTATATTTGCTTTCATGTCTATCAAAATTTAGCAAGCAGTTGTACATTTTTACTTATGTACTGGATTCTGAAGATTGAAAAAGAAAATAAAATTTCTTCTTTGAAGCAAAACAGCTATATCAAAGTGATAGAAAAATATATGAAATAAGGATTATAATACATTATTGCTACTATTATAGAGAGAAGGTAGTCGAAAGGTACATGTGGCATTGGTCATATAACTCAGAAATGAATAGACATTGCCTTAATCTTTCTGAATGTAAAGTCACCGGCTTTGCTTCTGCTTTTTTTGACATAAGATGTTAGAGTTTTTAGAGGAAAATGTATATTTGATCCTAAGGGGCTAAAAGCCAACAGTTTTTCCCTCTCATCTTATGATTTTCATTTATTAGGCAGCTATATCAGGTCAACAGCAAGCACTCAGCCTGGGTGGTCGCGCACCTTGTGCCTTTCCTAGGGCTTGCTTGCCTCTAAATTGCTTTAGTGCTTGTTATTTGTCCAAGATATTGTATACCCCAAAAGCTGCATGCAGCATAAGAAAAGCTTGTTATATGCTACTTCATGATGAGAAGTAAATAACGATTAACGTGTTTCATATTCATCAGAATAATTTCCTTATGCCTCCATCATTTGGCCACGGGGAATTTCTTTCACACTGAAACCTGTTCTTTGGCTTCACAAACACTGTCTAGCTCCAGGACCTTTCTGACCTCAGCAGTCTGTTCCTGTGCTGCTGAAACAGTGCTTTTTAAGGGAGAAAATATGTTCTGCTTTATACCTTCACTGTTTCATGCATGAAGTTTTCATTATCCAACATGGAAATTATACATATAGATTAGGGAAGGGAGGACCTTTCCCAAGTATCATCTGTTTTCTTTCTATCATCAGATCAATCTTCACAGCATGTTCTCAGAATATGAAGTTGGTGTTAATTAACTTTTGCCAAAAAGACCGCCTAAGACTGGCAGTTAAGTCTCACTGACCTTTCATGTGTGAGGTTTTTAAAAACCACACTTTTTACAAGTCAAATACGGGACATAATAATTTATATAATATTTGTGACCCATCTAGAACACATTTAAATATCTACCTGAACTGGCAATGATTCAGACCATGCATACAACTACTTTTTCTTAGCTCAGTGAAAAGAAATATTTGTACTAATAGTGTTAAGAAAAGTTATCAGGTCTGCATCTTGTACTCTGAACAACTACTGTTAAGACAACAATATGCATTATATTAATTATCGTGGCTGTCCTACTAATGAGTTTTGAAATTGTCACATTATGTCTCTTATCAAAATTAATAAAATTTAAAAAAAATAAATATATGCCAGAATGCAGTGAAAAAGTCTCAACACCATCCTTCATATTATTTGTGGCATTTAAGATCTTTTGTGATTTAGAACATTTCATATGAAATATGTACTTCATATTAAAAATATTCTTTTACATTAGAACACTCCTACAGATTAACTTAGAGAAATCAATGCCATAAGGTTGGCTCTTTCAGGTGTATTTTTGAAATAATGAATATAAGTGAATTATTTACCTTGGGAACAAAGGCCTAAAAGGACTGCAATGGAGAGCTTAGACATGTTTTACATTGTGGACTTTAGAAGAACACAGACATGAGGTGAACAATTTATTAAGTGGGTTTAGCAGAATGTATTAAACATTCGGATGATGGATTCTTTTTATGCTCTTGACAGTAAATTCATTTTTCTCAGGCAGTGAATTCACTTGAGATTCATAGTCTCCTCCTAAACCTTGCAGTGAATGTTGAACCTCACATTTCAAGTGCTATAGAATTCTTGATGATAAGAAATGTCGTCCCCATAGGACTGTGAATGTGGTACTTCTGTTCCAGAGATCTTACCTCCCACACACAACATATGAGTCACATCAAAGTATTTGATTGCTAGTTCATCAGGATTATTATATTTCATTTCATTTCTATTTATCTATTTTTTTGTACCAAGACCTGAATTCATGGCCTCACGCCTGTCAGGCAGTCACTGTACCCCTGAGCCACATCCTTGGCTGTCATGATTATTTTAAAACATATATATGTATCCTATATGTCTATGCACTTAGGTAGAAATTTTCAGTCTCCATATAATTCCCCCTTAACGTAAATAATCCTTGAAAAGATTTGGGTATGGATTTACTTGTAGTTCATTAAGTTTTTCTAGGTTTTGCTATAGAATATCTTAAAAATCTAATAAATGCTATAAACATATAAGATAGTTTGATTTAAATAAGGCTCTTTCTTGTTATTATAAAAAGAATATTACAATTTTGTTTTAATAGAAACCTTGAATCACTGGATAGATTTTGAGGTAAGTAACAAGGTAATAATACAGAATCCATAGGAAATATTCTCATTCAGTTCAAAAATTCCATGTGCTTGCATTTAAAATAAAAAGATATTAACTATGACATTTAAACATATCTCAGTATTGATAGTATTTTTAAACTATATGACATGCTTTCCCAAGAATTTAGTGTATCAAATAACCATCTACTAAGCAAGCAATGACAAAATGTGAGAAATAAATTCACTTCCAAATATGTCCTAAATACCAGCATATGCAAGCACTGAGGTAAGTGCCATATTATGGTGGATTCAATAATGAACATAATTCACTACCTGTCAGAATAGCCAAGAAATTGAAAGCAAACATTTAGATAAATACATGAGAAAAAAAGATTAAAATAATACAAGAGAGATCTTAATGCTGCTGCTCATGCCTTTTGCCTAAAGTAGATTGTCAGGGGTCTGTGTGTCCAACTCAGTGAATGACATCCAGATTGCTGTGCCCATAAATGTCCATGACATCCACAGTACGGGGAAAGAACACTGTAAAGTCTAACACTTCCCATTAAATTCTCCGGCCCAGAAATGACACATGTCATTTCCATCTGCAACTCAATAGCTCAAATAATCCGTAGCCAACTCTCACTTGAAAGGAGCAGAAATGTACCCAGAAGGAGGAAATGAGCGAGGAGCAGGGAAAGCCCTGACCAACGCGCACCGCCTTCCTGAAGACCAACCAACCTGTCCAGGCACACGCACGTGACAGCAACCACTGGCTCATTCCTGCGAGGTTGTGTTTGTTAATAACAGGGAAAAAAAACATAAGGAGGTAGTTGATTTCAAACTTAAACCTCAAGATAATAGTTCTAAAATAAAAGACAAGATACACTTGAGATTGAGACAGGCATGCCAGACAAAATTAGTGAGTACTGTATTATTGTGGTCTCGTTTGTAGTTTCTGTGACTGTGAAGGCAGAGTCCAGAATGAGATATCGCGTTCTGCTCAGCCTGCAGGAAAAGCTTTCACGGACGATGGTGTCAGAGGGGAATAAATGTGCGAGGGACAGAAAAGCCACATAGAGGAAGCAAGAGAGACAGATTCCAGGAAGTAAACCTCTCTTTTTAACAACACAATGTTTCTGCAACAAATTATTTCCTGAATTCTTTCCACTCTACTCTTTTGTAGGTAAGAAACTCCAATAACCTCGCCAACTTCTGCCAGAATCAGCAGCTTAAAACTCTACCGCATTACCAATTTTTCGTGTTGGACCACAAGGTAGGGGAACAAACTGCACTAGAAGCATTAACACTAAGGAAAACCGCTGCTGCCCTTCCACAGTGCTCCTTTTACAAAGCGATCTCTATCTTGACCTGTATCAGTGGTTAGATTTTGTGTTACCATCTGATCTATTTTATTTTATAGAAACAATCCTTAGTTCACATTTAAAATGTATAGTATATTAACTTCAGACAGCAGTTGTTGCATGAAATAAGTCTTGAGGAATCAGTGAACTACAATAGAGCACTTAAAGTGAAAAAAAATGTCAGGGGAAATAATAGTTTTGTTCTAAATTTTAATCTTTTGGAAAACAAGTGATTGAGATGGAAATAAGGAACTATGGTTGGGCTGGTTCAGCAGCTCTGATGGGGCAGGCAGGCCCTTTTCTCAGAAGAAGCTGCCAGGCTTCTCTCAAGAAATGGAATGGGGGTGGGATTTGTGAAGATCAAAAGGGACAACCTAACTAAGTTTGTAGAAGAGCCCCTGTGTTTCACCTCTTTCTGTGAGAATCTGCCCCACCAGGAATGTAAATGAAATGATATTTCCCTTAGAAGTTCACACTCTCTTTCAATGGCCCAGTAACATAAAAGTGGAACACATGGTTTCGAACATAGAACATCAAATTAGAAGGGTTCAGAGGTAGACATTGCCCTTGCTAGGCAAAAGCAGAACAAGATAGAAAGTTTGAAGGACAATAAAGATGAGGTGGCCAGTAACACCAAGCGCTGCAGCTGAGGAGCAGAATGCAGTCAGCAGAGCGCTCCAAAGAGATGAGGTTGTCACTGCCCAAGGGTGAGAGGCAAAGGCGGAAATCAAAGCCCAAACTGACTGACAGTGTGTAGCCCTTCTGAGCCTCATTCCTTTCAACTATCAAATGAAGACAGCAAAGGATGCAAAAGGAATTAAGAATGGCCATTTGCATTCTGCACAAGACCACTTGCATTCTGTGACGATTTCAAGTTCCATTGCATGTTGCAATGTCTGGAAATTTATTTTTTCTCCCCACATCCTAACATTCTGCAACCTGAAGCTCAAGGTTACAATATCCATCAATATGTAGCTCATTCTGAACAAATAAGTCGTTGTCAAGTGCAGCAAACTAGATTTCACTGCGTGAGGGGAATCTAGGTAAGGGAAGAAAAAAGAACATATAGTATGCAGAGGATGAGAGAGGAATATAGGGCAGAAAACAATGACCACGGGAAAAAAGATATATCAACTGTGACTTAGTGGTTTCAGGAGAAATTACATGATGAAGCTATCAACAGAGATTTGCTGGCTATGTTAAAGCCAATTAGGGCTGGGGAGAAAATTTAGCAGTTTAAATGCCTGCCTGGACAGCACAAGGACTTGGATTCAATCCCCGGTACCACATGCTATGCCAGCCCAGCGACTGAGCCACACTGAAACCAAACATGGCGGCTCAAGCCTGTAATCCCAGCTCTGGAAAGACCAAGAAAGGAGGATCCCTTGGAGTCTGAGCTGTGCAGCACGACCCTGTACCAAATAAGTATCCATAAATAAAGAAATGATTTTTAAAGGATAAAGACAATGAAAGCAGGTGTGTTTAAACTGCAGTTACTATATTCTAGTTAGTATCTGCTACATACTATCTAACTGAGTCAGTTTGTTTGTTTTTTCTTTTGTACCAGGGATCAAACTCAGGACCTTGCAATTGCCAAGCAGGTGCTTACGCAACTTATCTCCGGCTCCGGGTACTTTTATAATAATTGTATATTCTCCACTAAGTCACTATTATAAATTATTAAATGATATAGGTTTGAACTTCCAACTATCTAAATATTTTTGGGTTGTGCTCATATTTACATTTACTTTTCTAGAATAAATGATCGCTTTTATTATTTTCTCACTAGATGTCCTTAGGGTAAATGTCACACTGCCAGGAATGTTACTTGCAATATTTCTGCTGATTGTGAACATCCTTCATCTCTTCATTCACGTCACCTCTGGAGCAATTGTAAGAGACTTTGCGAGTGCCTTTGTTGTGTGGGATGAAAAGAGTGCTGCCAATGCTGCTGCGAAGTATGTACCATGTACAGCAGGCCTCTGAAAAGACAGCTCTGCGTCCTTATCAACCTTTTCACTGGATCTGGCTCAATCCAATTTCTGGCTTCATCCCAAAGTGAAAACGAGCATGAAATCTAAACATTATGAATCAGTTCAGGGTATTGACACAACTAAAACAAAGCAAATAAAGACACTTCTGAAAGAAACCTTCAGGGGCAAGGACACAGCTCAGTGGCATAGGTGCCTGACAGGCGGGCACAAGGTCCTGGGTTTGATATGCAAACAAAAACAAAAACAAACTCTACCAATAAAAGGACTTTGAAGAAATGTTCCAAACAATGGGTTTGGCTTGAAACAAAAGAGAATATTTTAAGTGGGATTAAAGACAATGTTTTTACTGTATTGTTTTTAAAAAATTAAACACATACCGTATTTTTCTCACACTTCATATAATACAAATATATTTCTATTCCAGCACATCATTCCTCAGAGAGCTAATGGAAATATTCCCCATCGGTGTGAATTATGGGTGCCTTTTATTCGTGATTCAGGATCATGGAGGCTCTTGTCAAGGCTCTGTAGGGCTTTACACAGGACGTTATGTCAATGGACTTACATTTACTAAATGGGTGTGTGTCGGTTTGATGTTTTACAGTATTTTGTGTACATGGTCCCTCATGCAACCTCAGGAATAGAGCTTGCCTCGGTCTTCTTCTGTTTTTAATTTTTTATTTTATTTTTTTTCTTGTTTCAGAACCTTTGTTTGTTTATTTATTTTTATGGCTGGCTCAGCTGCATGTGGTGCCGGGGATCGAACTGTGGTCCCTGCAGCCACCTAAGCTTTCCTAAGCAGGCACTTTAGACCACTGAGCCATCCTTCCAGGCCCCTTGTGTGTGTGTGTGTGTGTGTGTGTGTGTGTGTGTGTGTGTGT
>PVJA010003736.1:62709-73321 GCA_004027025.1 Myocastor coypus | reverse complement strand
TTGTTGTAATATGTAGTACTGTCTTCAAATAGTTATCCTTATTACCAGATATATGCGTGTAAAATTGGAAGAAGAAAAAAAAAGACATGTATAAGGAATTAAGAAAACAAGTACAAAGTACTGAAAAAAGGAGACAAAACCAATTATTATCTGTTCATTTCCACAGACCAGCAGAAACGCTCGGTGCGGTTCTCCAAACCATCCTGGTTACACACACAGATAAATCTCTTTCCCTGTGCTCTCTCCTGTCCCTCGCCTCAGCTCAGTAACCCTTTCCTTTTGAATAAGTTGCTTCCCTTCTCCCACAATCCACTGGACTCTTCAGATAGTGTTTTCTCTGTCAGCTTCTCACACCAAATGCTTTAGTCTTTCCTTCAAGGCAAGCATACTAAACTGGGTTGGTGCGTTAATGTCACTTTGTACACTGGTGGACACCGGAATCTGTGTCCATTCTGCCTTTCTGCTGAGAAACTCCCTGTTATAAGGAAAGACTACTTGTAGGGCCTCTGGGTACACCTTGTGCACAAGGCTCTTTGTGCCCCACGTTGGACCGTGAAGGGTGTGAACGTACAGGCTTGGGCCACAAATTACTCCCTAGAGCAAAATCTCTAGCTCATAATCTAAATTCAATATACACATCTCTGAAAAATTAAACAGTTTGCTCTTTGTTTTGCTATATATTAATCCTTAAATTCTGGAACCATTTTTTTTTTTTTGTTGTTGTTGTTTACTCACGCTAACTGTGAATGGATAATAGAGCCATGTATGTTAGAGCAGAATTCTCATTACCTCTCTCTGGTAGGCTGAGGCAGTAAGATCAGAAGTTTGAGATCAACCTGGGAAATTGAGCAACTTATTCTGCAAATCCTCTTTTAATATCTTAGGGTAAAATTTAATCTAAATTAATGTAACGGGCAACTTCATAATTTGTACCCTCTGCCAATGTCACATTTTTTATCCTTGGACATGATCCAACACAAATACTATAACAGCAGCCTAACTATTACTATTTCAAAACAATAACTCCTCAAGATTCTGTCTCAGTCTTTCTGACCTACCAATAATTCCCTTGAAAGGTAAAGGCTGTCTTATTTAGCTTCTCAGAATGCAGCTTTACTCATCATGGATTAAGGCTGTAAACCGTTCTATCTAGCTGAATCCAAAGCACTACTCAACACTTAATTAATTTATCAGACAAATTCTCTTAGGTTACAGACCTTGGCTAAGATATTGGCTGAGGCTTCTCCCTTTAAGTAGGGCATACATATAAAATTTTACTTTATCTTTTATTTATCTCTCTATATAATTTTGTGTTCTAGGTTCATATGTACATTTACATAGGGAGTAAGATTATAAGATTATTATAGCATTCATATAAATAGCATCAAATGATTATGTTATCACAATAGATAAGATACACCAGCATTCTATTGTATAATATAATGACATTTTTTAATTCAAATGTCCTTCATGTGTTTTAAAACCTTTGCCATTCCATTAACAGCCACAAATGTCCCTTAAAGAATAACAAAACATAGGTCTGGAATCAGGCAAACAAAATTCTAAATCTATTCTGATACATGTGTAGTGGGGCTTCCCAAATAAATGTGTTGATTGGCTCTCAGAGAAATTTAAAGGAAGAGTATAGTATTAAATGTTAAGACTCATGAAAGTATTGCTATGAGATAATATGCTTGTCTGTAAGGACTAAAATTCAAGAGTAAAAGTAAACAATGTGCACTGTACTTTAAGAACAAAAAAAATTTAAGCATATAGTACATTCTGTAAAATGAGTAGGAATAAGTTTTTTTTTTTTTTTAATTCTTGTTTCAGAACCTTTGTTTGTTTTTATTCACTCATTTTTATGGCTGGCTCAGCCAGCCCCAAGGGCAGGGCTGGCACAGCATGTGGTGCCGGGGATTGAACCTCAGTCCCTGAAGCCGCCCAACCTTCCCCAAGCGGGCACTTTAGACCACTGAGCCATCCCGCCGGGCCCCAGGAATAAGTTTTGATGAATGCGATATTCTAAAATTTTTCTTTTAAGTATAATTTACTTTTAGTTGACACATAGCAATTTTATATACACTGTAAATAGAGCACAGTATGGCATTTCTTTACATGTATAAAATGTATAATGAATGGACCCAAATAAAGACTGATTCTATTCACACAGATGATGTGTAATTGATGTTTTGAAATGTTGATGTAATAGGTTAAGAATGTATCTCAGCTGCATAAGCCCCTGCCTGGCAAGCACAAGGTCCTGAGTTCAAGCCTCAGTGCTTTAATCAATCAATCAGTCAATCAATCAATTATTGATGTTGCCAGGGATATGCATGGTACTTAGTTATAGACTATCAAAAGTTATTTCTCTTCTCTAATATACCTTTGTATCTCTGAAACATCCTACCTACACCACCCACTCCTCCATTGGTCTATATTCTTTCCAGGATCTTCTAATCACTTTTGTATTTGTACTTCCATGAGGTGAACTATTTAGAACATTTTAGTTTTATTTTCCCCATAAAGAAGTAAAGCACGTAGTATTTGTCTTCCTATGCCTGATTTATGCATGTTAATGATTTTAGGATTCCTATGTGTTCCTGCAAATTACAAACTTTGTATTGTATGGCTGAAATATATAATATATCTAAGTGAAAAGGTTTATTTACCTGTGCACTTGAATGCAGACATCAAAATTGATTCCTTACCTTCACTACTGTGGATAGTGTTGAGATTAACAGATGACCATAGATTTCTCTCCAGTACATTTCAATAGCTTTGGATACCGACCTAACAATTGCATTGTTGGATCATATGGGAGGCCTACTTTTAGTTTTTGAAGGAAACTCAATATTATTACCTTTCATGGCTGCTATCTTGCATAATTCCCTCATACAGTGTAAATAGGTGAGAGTTGCCCCTTATGTATGTCCTTACTAGCATGTGCTGTTGTTTTGTTTTCTGTGATAGGCATTCCAACTGGGGTGAGGTGATGTCTCACTGAAGTTTTGATTTGCATTCTCCAGAGAGTCATGATTTTAAATCTTTAAAAAATGGTTTAAAACACTTTAAACCATAAAAAGTTTTAAATTTTAAAAAAATTTATATGATAATTTTATAAACACCTATTTAAGACCTTTTCTCATTTTTAAGAATGTATTTGGTACAATGTCTACAGTTGTTATTTGTCTAAATAACTACTTATGGAGAAGAGAAATAATTTTTGATATTCTATAGCTAAGTACAATACCTGTGCCTAGCAATAGCAACTATTTATTTATTTATTTATTTATTTATTTATTTATTTATTTATTTATTTATTGAAGTACTTAGGCTTGAATGCAGGAACTTGTATACCTCACTATATGGATCGGACCCATACTGATTCTCCTATTTTCAGACTCCCAAGTGCTCTGATTATAGGCATGTGACACTATACCCAGTCTACCTTTTGATATTTAAATCAGATTATATGTAGTTTCTTCATTTTATCAAGTATTTCATTTAAGATACGGAAATTGACTTATGATGTAATTCCAGTAGTCAGTTTCTGTTTTTGTTAATGTACTTTGGAGGTTATATCCAAGAAAGAAGGAAAGAACGAAAGAGAAAGAGAGAAAGTAAGAAAGAAAGAAAGAAAGAAAGAAAGAAAGAAAGAAAGGAAGGAAGGAAGGAAGGAAGGAAGGAAGGAAAGGCCAGTGAGATAGTTCAGCAGTCTAAAGTGATTTCTTAGGAAAATTTAGTCAACTGCAGGGACTGCAGATAGATCCCCAGCACCAAGGGCTGTGCCAGCCCCAACCCCAGGGCAGGCTGAGCCGGCCATAATGAGAAAGAGAGAGAGAGAGAGAGAGAGAGAGAGAGAGAGAGAGAGAGAGAGAGAGAGAGAGAGGAAAGAAAGGAAAGGAAAGGGAAGAAAGGAAAGAAAAGAAAGGAAAGGAAAGGAAGCAAGCTTCTTTTTCAAATGTACTGCCAACTTAATAATAACAACTACTTAAAATAGAGGTTATAAGTATTATGTTGAAAAATAATCCTTGTGTTTTCTAATTTTTTCAAGTGATTCCACAGTTTTGGTTTTTAAGTTCTTGACCCACACTGAATTGAAATTTTTATATGGTGGGTGATAGAGACCATGTGTCTTTTCTCTTACTGTGAATATCTATTTTCGTAGAATCATTTATTGAAGATCCTTAGGTTTATCAAGTGTTTGTTCTTATTGGCATGGCTGTACATACATACAGAGAGGTACTTTTGGATTTCCTAGAACCTTCCCTTTGTACAACTATCTGCTTTTACACTAGCACCATATTGTCTTGGTTAACACTGCTTTCTAAAATCAACACTGTTTAAAAGTGCATGTGTGCAGTGCAAAAAGTCACAGCTACCCTTAGCAGTTTATGCATACACCAGGCACATCTTCCTTCTTCGTCTGTCCCCTGCCACTCCGGGGCCTCCCTACATATTCCAAGTCCTGGTCCCTGCCCTAGCAGCAAAAGTTCTGTTGTTTTTTATTGTGCTTTCAAGTCAACAGTAATAATGCCTTCAACTTTGAGTTGAATGCTGAGGACGGACTGAGATTTTATCGTTTCCTGTAAATCTTGCAATCACTTATTTTAGTTCTGAAACATCACTAAAATTTCAGGAATTTCAGGGAATTGATTATTTTCTCTCAGTAATGATTTTTCCAATATAAATTCTTTTGATCTCTACAAGCAGGATGTCCTTTCATGTTTTGCTGCCTGCCTCAGTTTCTTTCATCAGTGTTCTATAATTTTCATCACAAATACCAACTTCTGTGATGGTTAATCTTCCTTACCGTATTATTGAGTAGAAAGATAACAAAACTGATTAACTGTCACTTTAAGTGGTATCACCCACCTGAACTGAAAGAACATATTTCTAGATGTAGAAAAGGCATCTAAAGCCAAGCACGGTGATGCACACCTGTAATTCCAGCACTTGGGAGGATGAGGCAGGAGGATTGCTGTGAGTTTGAGACCAGCCTGAGCTACAAGAGTGAGTTCAAGCCCAGCCTGAACTGCATAGTGAGACCCTGCCTCAAAAAGACCCAAATAATAAATAAATAAATAAATAAATTAATTAATTAATTAAAAATAAAAAGGCCTCTGAGGATTGTCACCATGTTGGTATACAAGAAAATGGGTATTTGGGTATTTGGGCTGTTTCCAAGATTCAGCTATTACAAACTGCTCCACTGGTAACATGGGTGAATATATATCTCTGTGGTATTATGTTTTTAATTCCTCTATGACAATACTGAGAAAAGGAATAGTTGGATGAAGTGAAATCTTGAGGTTTAATTTTTGATGCCTCTCCACACTGATTTTTACAGTGGTTGTACCAGTTTACCCTCCCATGAGAGTAGAGAAGGGCTTCATCTTCACCACAGCCCCTTCAGCATATTTTATTGTTTGATTTCCTAATAACACCCAGTCTTTCTAGAGTGACATGAAATTTCAGCACTGCTTTAATTCATGTCTCTCAAGTGGCCAGCAATATTGAACATTTTAGCCGGGCGTGGTGGCTCATGTCTGTAATCCCAGCACTCGGGAGACTGAGGCAGGAGGATCGGTGCAAGTTCGAGACCAGCCTGGGCTACAAAAGTGAGCTCAAGGCCAGCCTCAACTGCATAGTGTGAGAGCCTGTCTCAAAAAGACAACAAAAATATATATTTTGAACATTTTTCAAATATTTATTTGCCATTTCTACATCTTTGTCTAAGAAGTGTATATTCATTTCTGATGCCCATTTTTGGACTGGGTATTTAAATCTGACAAATTTAACAGTTTTAGGGCCCAGGGAAATAGCTCAGTAGAATAAACACTTGCCTGGCAAGCAGAAGAGCCTGAGTTCAATCCCAGGGCCTGCAAAATAATAATAATAATAATAATAATAATAATAATAATAATAATAATAATAATAATAATAATGTTTGACAAATTTGTCTTTTTTTAAAAAAAAATGTATATGTTCCCAAGTGTAAACCTTCATCAGAGGAATAGCTAGAAAAAATCTTTTCCCCATCCAGTAGGTTGTCCTTGATAGTTTCTTTTGGTGTATAAAAATGTTTTAATAAGATGAGATCCCAGTTGTTGATACTTTGGAATATTTCTTATGTGATTGGGATTTGTTCATAAAATCTTTGCCTACATCAATGTATTAAAGTATCCTATCTGTTTGATCTTTGGTCTTTGATCCACTTCAATTTTAGTTTAGTACATAGTGAAACTTAAGAAGCTAGTTTTAGCTACAATATTTAGAAAGCTAGGTTCTCCCATACCACTCATTCAAGAGGTTGTCTTTCTACTAGTGATGACATTTGTCTTCTTTCTGAAAGATAAAATGGCTGAGTGTGCTTAGAGTGCTTTATTTGAGCTTCTCTAATGTGTTTCATTGATCCTCGGGTCCTTTTTTGTGAGTAATATGTTGTTCTTATTATAATAGTTTTGTAGCGTAATTCCTCATGAGAATTTGTGATGTCTCTGTCATGCCTTTGTTGTCTAAATTGCATTTCTTTTTTTAAAATTAATTTTAATGCGAAAGAAATAGCAATGAGACAGTTTCAAAACAGTTTAGTAGGGCAGTTACAATAATTAACACATTGCATATTGTTGTTTTCATAGTAGTTATTCAGGATACTAATAGCATTTAGACAAATTGCTTTTGTATTTTCGATCTCTTTTAGGCCCAAATGAACTTTGGAATCATTTTTTTTTTCTAATTCTGTGATTTATGCTATAAGTATTATGCTAAAATGGTATACCATTTGGAAGTATAGGTGTTTTACTATATTGCTTTTTTCTATTGAAAACAAAGTATCTTTTTCCATTTTTCTGATATCCTCTTCTATTTTATTTTCAGTGTATTGTAGTTTTCAATGTATAGAACTTTTATTTTCTTCATTAGATTGATTTGTAGGTATTTCATTTATTTGGATTCTATTGTGAAAGGTGAAGCTTCCCTAATTTCTTCTTAGTGGGTTAGTTATTTGTGTGCCAGAATGCTATTTATTTATTTATTTATTTTTCCTTTCTAGAACCAGGGATTGTACTCAGGGCCTTGCACTTGTCGGGTAGACAGTTGTGCCCCTGAGCTATCTTCCAAGCCAACGCTATTGAATTTTGAATGTTGACTTTGCATACAGCTATACTACAGATTTGGTTATTAAATCTAGAATTTTTTGGTAGGGCTTTAGGGGTGTTTGACTTAGACTACTGTGTTATCTTTAAACGTGATGAATATATATATATATATATATACTACTGTGCCCTAAAGAATCCTAAGTCTGGCATAATTGCAGGTAGATGGTGCACCTTGAGACTGCATTCTTCTTACATGAAACAAATTGGACACACATTTAAATACCACATTGTTTCACTGGGGTGAGAAGCCAAAATTGTAAATAAGGACCAAAATGTATAATATGTATTGGTAAATGAGGAGAACATGTTCAAATGAGATTTTAAACAAGGTGGGGAAGGACAAAGAAAAAACTGAGTGAAAGAGAAGAAATGGAAACAAGGCTCTTGTGCATATGGAGGGCACAGGGTATTGCAGGAGAGAGAGAGCAAAGGGAAAAGGTAGAAGAAAGATAAGCCATGTCCTGGCACAAATTTCCTGTGATGAATGTTACAATTATATTTATCTGACATGTACCAATAAGGGTCAGCCAGATCGTTGAGTGGATTAAAGTGCCTGCTTAGGCAGCGGAGGGACTGGGGCTCGATCCCTGGGCCTGCTGTGCCGGCCCCATGCCCAGAGCATGCTGAGATGGCAATTGAGACTGGGTATGGCGACGTGTGCCTATAATCCCAGCTCTTAGGAGGCTATGAACAGATGTATCACTACAAGTCCAATCTAGTAGTGAGATTCTGAACAGCTGGTAGACGTTCCCAAGAAGAAGAAGAAGAAGAAGAAGAAGAAGAAGAAGAAGAAGAAGAAGAAGAAGAAGAAGAAGAAGAAGAAGAAGAAGAGGAAGAGGAAGAGGAAGAGGAAGAAGAAGAGGAAGAGGAAGAGGAAGAGGAAGAGGAAGAGGAAGAGGAAGAAGAAACCTCATTTTTATTCATTAGGGACAGAAAAATTTGTAGAAACTTACTGAAAGAAACATTTTTTTTCAAAATTAGACAAATGTAAGTTTAATTATCTTTTAAGATTTAAATGTAAGTGAAGCAACATTTCACTATTAGGTGACAAGTTTTGTATTTTAGTGCTACTGAATTGTTACAAAACACATTGAAAAAAACTAAAAAGGTAGAAAACTGACAAGTGTTTTATGAATAATGGATAAATATCACCTACAATAAATAATTAAAGGTGAACAATATTAAAGAAATTAAGACTAGATTGGTAATTAGGAGATTTTGTTTTAATCTGTGATACTCATCAAAATGCAACTATATGGGCATATTTTGAATTTATTATTTTAGTTCTCATTTCTAAATATATAAAGCGTTGACACAGAGGGATAGCTCGGTGGTCTAAGCATGTGCCTGGCAAGTGCAAGGACCCAAGTTTAGTCTCCAGTACCATATGCGGTGACATTCTGGATTCCAAAACTAGCCATGGTGGCCCATGAGTGTAATATCTGTGTTGGTGAGGCTGAGACTGCAGGATCATTATGACTCTGAATCATGTAGCAAGACCCTGTATCAAACTAAGAAAAATATTATATATGTATATATATATATTATATATACATATATAATATTTTATATATTATAAAATGATAATCCATAGCTATCTGGACTTGATTTGGCTAACTGGAGTGCTCCACTAAAAGCCTGATCCTCTTCTTAAGCCTCACTTTCTTTAGGGCATTTATTTCAAGAACTGTTCCTTAAAAGACTGTGAGTAGTACATTCTAGCTAACATGGAGCACTTCCTACCAGGACATTGGCAGTCTGTTCACTGGTAAGATGAGGAAATCCCTGCAGTAGGGTGTCCATCAGGTTGCCCATGGGCTGTAACTGCTGACAGAACATTTTCTCGTGGAAATGATCTGCTTTTTTCAACCTGTGTGATGCCAAGCCAAGCATACAGGCTTGTATGCAAGCAAATGGATCTGCTTGGCACCACTCGCATTGTCTCAGGACCAAGACTTCACCATCACGAGTTTTAATCACCTGTTGCATACAACAAGAATAATGATGAATGTCTTGTTCTGTGAGAAAGGAGAAATGCAGGATTCTGAAGGTAAAGTTCATACAACTTTGCCTTGCATACTATGTGGTAGCTTTGATTATTAGCATTGTGTTTTCATCACTATTATCACCAGCATCACTTCTTCCTTTTCCAGTAAGATTTGTGAGATGAAGCTGATAAGTCCAAAATAATTACTAAACAATCTGAACAAAATAGTGGCTCAACCCGTGACCAGCCTCATGCTCTCTTGAATGTCCAGTATGGCTTGAGTTCCTTGTTTTCTGTAATAAACTTGGTGGAGATGTTGACCCCTAGGAATGATTGGCATATTAAATGAAATACTGCTTAGCGTGCTGCCTTTATTTTTTAAAAGTGGTATTTGAGAAATACTATTATTCAAAGTCTTATAAGTAGATTCCTTCCTATTTCTCTTAATTCTACTTTGAAAAATCTTTTAAAATAATAGATGATGGTTATTACATAAGTTTATTTACTATCATTAGCATGATTTTCAGTCTTCAAGGAAGAAAACAAAAAAACAATCATTACACTTTGTGTATGGGTGTCCTCCTAAAGCCTCATGCAGTCATGAAAAGTGGACTATTACGAGTAACTGGATCTAGAGTGCGTGGCTGATTTGTAGTGCACTTCTGGGATTAAGGGTGTGAGTGCGACCCCCATCCTAGGGCTGGTAGCCTGCGTGCAATGTAAAGAGTGGAGGAAAAGAAGCTTGTCTCTCTCTCTCTCTCTCCTTTCCTCATTGCTTTTACTGTCTTCTGTTACCGTGCTCTGTTGCACCTCTGTGGTGGGCCACCCTGCCTTGCAGCCAGCTGATTATGTACAGAAATCTCTACACATATGAGCCAAATAAACCTCTTCCCACTTCAGCTGTCAGCTATTTTGTTTCAATAATAATAAAAAAAAAAGTAACAAAGACAGTGAAGAAAGTAGTAATGGTTGCAATGTGAGGCCATGAACACAGTTGTCATAAACTATAGATGGTCAAGCTCTGATTTGGGCTGTGTTTCCACTTCATTATGTCTGTAGAATTTTCACCTGGTTGATGAGAACATTCGAACGGGAACAATGCTTCTTGCCTTAGAAAATGATCCTCTAAAAGGTACAAACTATATGTTACGAGAGGAATGACCTGGAAATGTCGACAAGGATGGGAGGGAGTGTGAAGATTTTGAAAAGCAGTAAGAGAAATAAACATGACAGTTCGTGCTTGGTAGGTGCGCAAGTAATATTTGTCATGCAGCCAGGAAATAGAAAACACTTCTGGGAAGTGAGTTCCGTGGGTGATATTAGCAACAGCGTGCACCCTGGGAGACTGTAACGAGTGTCGAGACCATCAGTGGTAATAAATTAGAGGTGAGGGGATCACTCTGCTCATCAGTCAGTGTCACTGGTGATGAATGTCTGCAGGGGAGAGGTCAGGGGATGAGAG
>PVJA010003736.1:46671-62609 GCA_004027025.1 Myocastor coypus | reverse complement strand
ACAAGGAATTCTATTTCAGCATTACTGATAAATAGAAGTATGTATATGGAGCATTTAACAGAATATGTAATAAAATGAGGCACACACGATGTATTAAATGGTTATGCTTATGTACATGAATACATACAAAGATATCCCGAATCCCAGGTAGGTCCAGGGTAGGTGCCAGGTACTGAGCAATGACCCAAATACTCCAAGTCTACCTTTCAGAACTTCCATGGAAAATGACACAGATGATAAATAAGAATGAACTTAATGGCTGTGACGGTGAAGTGCATACATGCACAGGAGACGCAGGATGTCAGGAAGCACTGCAGGGAACGACGGTGAGTTGAAGGATTTGTCGGGGGGATTGTGATTTCCAGTGACGGGGCATCCAGGTGAAGTGGAATGAGGGGGCCATTCAGGCAACGAGGGAGACTGACTTCACACTGGGGTGGTGAGTCGAGTCCCCAAAGGAGACACCATGCCTGATGCAGAGAGCAGGAGCCGGCTCTGGAGGAAGGTCCCAAGAGGAAGCAGTGGCGGGCTCCAGAGGCCAACTTCAGGACTTCAGTTTGGGGAAAATGGGCAATGGTGAACGTGACAGGAAAACAATGCTGAGGTAGACAGACTGTTCCAGATCCTCTCTTCAGTGTGTCTTGAAGGATGCTCATCCTGAATCTCCACAATACCAAGAAGGAGGCGCCATTCCTGTCCCTCATTGACCAGGAAGGGAGATAGAAGTTCCCAGTTTAAGCAGCTTACAAGATTCACGGGACTCTCTAGTGGCCAAGCCGGATGTCAGACCCAGGCACCTTGGGGCCTCTTAATTTCTGAATGTTTCTGATCTATGTTGTACCTCGATGGTATTAGTACACTCCATGCTTCTGGTTTGTGACTCCTATTTTCAACCCATTCTTTTACTTGAGCATCTCAACAATCCCTTAATTTTAATATCCATTATAACATTAACTTCTTTTATGTATTTGATACAAGATCTCACTACACAGGTTAGACTTGTAGTGAGCCTACAAGCATGCAGCAGCATGCCAGATCTCGAGGGCTGGCTCAGGGAATCCCCAGATGGGGCCAGTTATGCATGTGATGTTGGGGATCACACCCCTATCCCTGCGCTTGCCTAAGTAAGCACTTAGTCCACTGAGCTATCTTGCCAGCCCCAAAATATTAAAAATTTCCCATCTTGAATGAAGTGTTGTATAAGAAGATATGCTTATGTTTTCCTCAAATTACTTTTGCTTTTATTTATCTCACGCTGTACTTCAGAAAGGTCTTGTGTGTGGCAGTTTTCTTAATTTGATGTCCTCTTTTTTTTTTTTTTTTTTTTTTTTTTTTTTTTTTTTTTTTTTTTTTTTTTTTTTTTTTTTTTTTTTTTTTTTTTTTTTTTTTTTTTTTTGTCTTTTTGAGACAGGGTCTCGCTATGCAGTTGAAGCTGGCCTTGAGCTCACTTTTCTAGCCCAGGCTGGTCTCGAACTTGCACCAATCCTCCTGCCTCAGCCTCCCAAGTGCTGGGATTACAGGCGTGAGCCACCACACCCGGCTCTTTTTTTCATTTTCTTTTGCCTCATCTTATCTTCTCTTGCTTTCTACCTAACTTCCTATCTATTCTTAGTCCACTGAAGTAAATTAGACATATATTATATCATTCATCCTACAGTATCTTTGGCCACGTTCTTGCTACATTTTCTAATTAGTGACACCAGCATCCTACTTAGGGCACTGTATTCAGCGGCAAGGGCTTGACCTCTTTGTAGAGATGTACAGCCCTGGACTCTGGTGAGGACTCCATGCTAGCTGTGCCTGCTATCAAATTAGAACCCATAGAGCTAGTTTCCTGGATAGAATGTCTCCTCAGCTCTACCACTGTGCTAGGCAGGGTCCATTGAGAGGAAAGTGTTTTTCATAATTACAGCTGCATGTAATGCAACCGAAAATTTGATTCCATGGAAAAACATATTTATCCATTTATCTTATATAAAACTCAGATCATTCTCCCTTTATAGAACATGTGGAAACAACCATTTCAAAAATACATGTAGTACCTTGCATAACTTCTACAATTCCTTCAGTTCTCGCTTCCATATTTTATTTTTCTTAACTTGGCCATTTCAAGGAGGCTGTGAACTGTTGCGAGTTCTTCCATTTAATTTTCTTCCCTCGAACTTTTTATTTTTGGAAAATCTTCAAAGGAGACATGTTAATGTTAGTAGAAATGAAGAATACTCTGCCCTATGCTCCTCAAAACAACATTTAAGTTTTTCAACATCACACAAAGTCAGAAGGGACAAGAGCGGCAGCATTTTGCTGTACGGTTCTTTGCTCTGTCCCAGCAGTTTTACCCATTTCCGATGGCAGATATTCATTGGAAACAAACTGTGCTTCGTACGCCATTGCTATACTTAGATAATCTTTCCAACCAGAAAACCTCAACTGAGAATTCATTTTCCATGTCCTCATGAGCGTCAAAGAGGTTAAAATACCTACCCAAATTATTGGGTGATGGAGCCAGGGGCCAGGACATGCGCCCATGCACACATACACAGGACCTCAGCTAAGGGTTTTATGGCCAACATTTTAAGACCAATATGATTGGCAGCCACATACCCTGTCCTGTGGAATTTGCATCACTCCTCGTTTCACATTCCACTGCCATCTCTGCAGCTGACTCAGTGCCATCTCTTCTGATTACATTTCCAGGTCTCAGTCACAGCAAATGCCTACAAAGCACCTTCTTCACTGAAAGGAGGGCTCTGTGTGGGTGATCCTGGTGCTCTCGTCCTCCCTGAGCACCAGCTGTTTCCATTCTGCTGTGACTTGATACCAGACAGCTGCAACCTCTGGAAGAGTGAAAGGGCCAGCATATGTCCAGCCTTTGAATTTTTTGATTAGTTTGCTCATGTGCTGGAATACAGAAATGGTCTCTTTTCCCAAAATATGTTGGTCCTACTTTGGTCTCACGATGTGTGGGCTTTTGCCTTATAGGATGTGGAGCAGCATTAAAGCTTGTTGATTCAGAATTAGTTTGTTTAATCTAAAATAATTTAATCCTATTGATATTACTCAAACCGTTGTAGCCACAAGAATATTATTCATAGATTTGAGTCCAATTGCTCTGGGTTTATGAGGCTACTATTGCATATTTTCTTAGCCACAGTATTTTAATATCAGATTCCTGCACATCTTCTAGACACTAAAGTGTTTGAGCACTGGAAAAAGGCAATGAAATTTGGGGAAGGGGAGGCTTATATCAGCCAAGTAATTTTTTAACTTGGAAAACTTAACTCAATCCAACCAAACTGTAATATAAGATGAAACCCTCATGTACTGAACTGCTAAAAAGCTTGCTTATTTTAAACAGCTATTATTCCTTTAATAATAATCCCAGAATATCACTCAAGGTATAGTCATATTTTTAACAGCAAAAGTATAAGTTTTAAATATCCTGAAGATATATAAACCTAATTAGTCCCTGAGAATATTGATGAAATTCATGAGCATTTTACAGCTACAGACATGGAAAAAAGTTAGTGCAAAGTTATCTTAGGGTGCTGTACAAAAATGATCGGAAAGGAAAACCAGCTAAAAATAAGTGCTCAGCATACAGACATACTGTCAATCCACTTCAGTCTGCCTTACTATTTCCAAAAAGAATAAAATATTCTTGCTTTTTAAAACTGTGCCTTTAGATATTTTTCTCCCGCTACTAATTGTCTTTTTTGTAGTTGTCTTTTATTGTTTCAGCAACGTCAAGAGGTACAGAAGTTTATATTATTGCTTATCCTAAGCTTGCCCATGATGTCTAAAATTCATATGTAGAACAAGCCTGATCTACAGAATTTGTTTACAGACCATGAAATGGTTTGTTTCACTTCAGTAGCGTTTATTATAATTCATCCTACAATAATTATGGGGCAGGATAATAATCCAGATACACTGTTAGATTCTAGAGGGGCAGGAATGAAATGGCAGCCAAGGCAAAACTTTTTCACTGCAATGGGATAAAACTGAGGTGGGAAAGCACAAACGTAAGTTCTATGCATAAAGAAGAGATCTGGCCCTCTGTTAAGTATAGAGACACATTACATATGTACATATATAATTAAATATTGAAATTATATGTAGAATAATTATTGATTATAAAGTGTATACTAAACATACATAATATGTATAAACTACCAATAAATAGGTAACTTACAATCCTACAGGTAAATTAAATTTGTACTTTACTGGAAGTTTAGTAATAGATTTAAATTTGGAATAAACCCTTACTCCCCACCAGGAAACAATTTATACAAGTAGCTAAATACCTAAGACCTACACAAAAATGCATATAGCTTGTATGGCTGTAATTAACTTGGAGCATCAATTCTTTTCAGAGAAGTTTAGAAAAATAGGGAGGTAAAGGGGACTATTAACAAATAGCCCAGCAGTATAGTCTCTGCTTGGCAAGCTCAAGATCCTGAGCTCAATTCTCAGTGCCAAATATCAGAAAATGAAATAAAATGAAGAAGGAAAATCATATTCTGTTTATTTTTTGTGTCCATTTCAGAAAGGCTTCCGCTTCACTGTGTCATTGTGGTGGTCATCAGGATGATCTGAGCTACTACTTGGAAGACAACAATATGCTATCTAATAACCATTGTTAATTTCCTATCATCTTGTTTTGAAATTATGTAGCATATTTATTATCTTTAAAAAATAAAATAAAATTCTGCAGAAGGAATGTTAAGGAATAATCTATTTCTTGCCTCTTCCAAATTCTGAAGACCAGCATTTTCTTGTCTGTACTTATTTCATCTAAAATAAAAGTCAACTACAAAACATTTATTTTTGTAAATAATAAACTTCTCTCATTATCTTATTCTACTTTTCATTCTGTTTTAAAAGACTCTCATGATTACATTTGGCCTTCTTGGCTAATACAGGACAATTTCATCTTCAATTATCTGTTCAGTAAACTGATTATTGTCTACACACTTATCTACCACTTGTGATGCAAATTAACATGTTCAGGGATTTTGCGGATTAGGACATGGGAGTCTTCTCATGTTTATGGCTTTCACTTGGCTCTGATGAGCTTGCAGATACATGCTATAACCACATCTGCATTGTAGCCGGATCCATCAAGAAGTCAGATCGAAAGGTCTCTTCATAATTCATGAAGTGAATAGGATTGAAATGCATCCAAGTCCTTGTGCTAGCTGTTTATCTTTAGTCATTTCTGAACCATTAGCAGAACCCTGAGTACTTCTTTCTTCATATTTATACTGACCATGATTATGGTCTGTAAAACTATCTCCGTGAGCCTGAAATTGATGCTTAGGAATGCAGAAGCATGGAAAACTTCATCCTTGGGAATAATTGTAAAAACCATGAGGCTCTGATATCTATCTGACACTTGGTCCATTGTCAGCATTCAGGAAGTATGGCTTGATTCTTGTTATTGTAGGCTTCTATACATATAATAGTCCCAAAATTAATCAACTGTGATGTAACAAGTTCACTTTGTATACAAGTCTCATAACACAATGACTTCAGAATTTTTTGAATATAGGATAACAATTTTTTTTTGTCTTTCTGAGACAGGGCCTCATTATACATTTTAGGCTGGCCTTGAGCTCACTTTGTAGACCAGTCTCATCTCAAACTCAGTCCTGTCTCAGCCTTGGGTGTATTGGGATTACAGACATCCACCACCATGCCCAGTTTAGATAATAAGACTTCGTAGCAAGAAATCTATTGTAGAAACATCTATTTTTCCTGTCAGTTCTACTCATGACTCTCCTTGTTTGATCTGTTAACAAAATTGTGGTAGTCAACTGAGTAGTGGCTCACAGGACCACTAGTTCCACTCCAGATTAGAATTATATACCCAGCTCTTTTGTCACATAGACACTTAATGCCTTTTGATGTGAGTAGAGTATCTGTTATGACCCTGATAATGTAGGGCTCATAGCACATAGCAGAAACAATATCATGTCACCATACGCTTATGTATGAATCTGCCTTCTCTTTTGCATTTCCCATGAGATGTTTATCTTCCAGACAGTATCTGGAAAAAGTAACACCTGAGCTCGAATCACAATCTGCCATCAAGCTCAGCTGTGGTAGTCAATCCCTTACATATTGCAATTCTATTGACAATAAAAGTAAATTTTCCCCTAATTTCAAGATTATTAGGTCTTATTGGTGGTCTGTATGAAAGTAATATCTGATTTCTGTTACTTCCATTGAAGTCAAACTTAACAACTTATCTTGATTCCATTATGTTCCTCATCTTGCATGTAAAATTAGTCAACCAAGTTCTGTAAACACTGCTATTCCATTTCTCCATGTGTACATTTGTGTCACTAACATTTAGACATCATTCCTCAGCTCGATAATAGCAGAATCTCATGGCTAACCTCTGGTCTACCTGGAGAATTCCTCCATCTCAGGCATTTCTTCTTAATGACCTAGAGTAACTCTTCTAAAATTTGAACTCAAAAATTCCAGACTTCCGATAATTGCTTTCTACTCACTTCAATGAAGGTCAGACACAAGGTCATGCTTCAGTTTAGATGGAGACCCTCCTGATCAGTGTTCTTCCTGTCTTAATACTGATGTCTTTTTCCCACATAGTTCCCATAATTGAGACAAATCGTCCAATTTGAAATCCTTTGATAGACTACATCTATCTGACCCTTTATCTATTGTCAGTATTTGAAGATGTTGACTTGATTTATACATTGGCAACATTATTTACATGGAGTAATACAAAATCAATCTAAAGTGATACAGTAATAGAACCAGTCCCATAAAACAATAATTTAAAATACTACATCATTAGTGTAGTAAAACTTTTTAGCAAGAAATACAATGTGGAAAAGTGTCTCCCATAAGTTCTATTCATGAGTATTTTGATATATGTATAAATTTATTTCTGGTGATCACCAGATAATTTTTCCTAGTTCTCCCTTCCTAATATGTTTCATCTCTCTTTGTTCTTCCTTCAAGCTATTCCTTCGACAGAAATGCCCATGTTTCTGGTATTTGTACTAAATAGACACAATCTTAGACTCAGAAGAAAAATTATTATAGTAATAATCTATTATGTGACTTTTTTCTAAACAAGGTCAAGTTTTGGGGCATTATAGTCCTTCACACAGATCATGATTATAGTTGCTACCATCATCGCTCTAAGCCATCTGTTCTCACTGTCCGGCACTGTCCCACCATTGTTTTTTATAGTTCTGGAGACATGAATAGTATCTGTATTCCTTCATTCAATAGTCCTCCCATTTTTCTATTTATATAAAAGTACAGGGTACAAGAACCATACGAACCATACGTATATATCTTGATTATATCACATTAAACACTCTGAAATTATATATATATATATATATATATATATATATATATAGTGTTTACATTTCAAACACTGAAACTTAGACAGAGAGACACAGAGAGAGAGACAGACAGACAGACATATAGAGACAAAGAAATTCCACACAGCTATTATTTTTGAAATTTAATTTCTCATGGAATAAAGGCCAATAGCTGACGTTAGTGAGTGATACTCTGGCTATAAAGTTCACATGCTTAAGTTAGCCATTGTCATTAAGTGTATAAAGACTTAAAACATTTAATTTTTGTTTTCAGTATTGGGAATCAGGAATTTGGGTTGATAATTTCTACCCACATGGTAACCGCTATGGCCTGAAGGTGCACTTCCAAATGATTTGTTATGTTTGCTGTCTCCGTTTACCTTACTGCCTTCCTCTCCCTTTTTTTTGTTCCTCTTGCTCTCTTCCGCTCTTCTTCCTTCTCTATTGTTTTCTCATTTTACTCCCTTTTCTATCTTAATTCTCTACTCTTGTTTCTCTTCAGGTTTCATACATTGTTCACCTTTTCTATCCTTATTCTTGTCTTTCCCTTCTCCATTCTTTTTTTCTTTCACTTTCACTCCTTCATTTTTCATTCTTCTCTTTTTAAGTCATCATAATTATATTTAGCATTCAGCTATGTCAACCTCAGGTAGATATTTTAATAATAAGGTGGTTACCTTAATTTTAAGTCATCATAATTATATTTAGCATTCAGCTATGTCAACCTCAGGTAGATATTTTAATAAGGTGGTTACCTTAATTGATGCAGTGTGTTGCCATGAAAGGAGAGTGCAACGCTACCTGTGAAAAGGTAATGTCAGATTCTGGGACCAAATTTGACTGCGACAAAATTAACTGTATTTGTCTGAGACTCAATGAAACATGTGGCTCATATTTTACTTCCCATGTGAAAATTCCTTTGTATATCTCTTCATTGCTCCAGAGGTTATATGGAAAATATGAATCATACCCACTGAGACCTTGAAAATGCAAAGGTAGTGTTGTTGAAATAATAGGAATAGTGTAGAGAAATACAATACTAAATTTTCATTACTCTGCACTTCTTGTCCTTAACTTGCCATCGACAAGAATGTTCCTTAGTAAATCATTTAGATATCCTAGGCCCTTGGTTTAGTTTAATAATAAAAACATAAGAGATTGACTAGATCTTTGTTCTTGTAGTTCAAAGTAATTCACTATCTCAAGGTCACATACCTGCTTAAGAAAATGGAAGCATACTTCTAGAAATATTAGAACATAATTCCACTAGCTGGTCAGTGCTACTCCTTCATTTTGGACACTATGTGGTATGGTACCCTATGGTCTATAGACAGGGTGAATTGGTATAAGAAAAGTTATGCAGGCTCAAGAGAAAATCAGACTTAAGTTCGGATTTGACTCATATACAGTGACATTTTGGAACATGTACAAAGGTTTATGACATAGATACAGTCATAGGTTTGCAGAGATGCATATAGATAGACAGACAGACAGACAGACAGACAGACAGATAGATAGATAGATAGATAGATAGATAGATGAAGAAAGATTGATAGGCAGACAGATAAATGAAATTGTTTGATTCAGGGGTGTAATATGTGCACAACTCCTGAATGAAAAAAGTGTACTGAATAATTGATAAATCATTTAAATAATTGCTGTAATCTCTGTCTTTCTATCTTTCAAGGGGAAAATCTGTTCAATAATAGTATCAAATATTTATGCAATGCCTTATAACATTTTCACACATTCCTTGTTTCATTGGATTCACATGATTCTGCAGCCCACATTAATTCCCTCCTTTTCTACGCTGAGGGAATGAGCTCAGTGGGCTGTACAAGGTCATGCAGCTAATAAATAGTGGGCTTGGGGTTTGAACCAGGATTTCCTACCACTAAATCTGTGAGAGTCCCCAGCTTCTAATGAGTCATGTATATTCAGTGTCACCTATCATCATCACCTTTTCTGGTTCCACTCTTCCGTGTGACTTGTGTAAAATGAAATTGGCGATTGTTTATGGCATCAGTTATGTCAGCTCATCTTCTGAGGCAGCCATTGTGAAATGGCGTGTGCACTGAGCCCTGAGTGCGAAGCCCAGCACTCCTGTTTCTCTTGTCATTGTCAGCCTTAATATTTATGCACACTGCTCCTTAAATATACTTTGCAACTATTCACATCCAAGTGCTCTCGAAATCACTCGACTGCCAAGTTTGAGAAAATTGGAGGCTGATTAACGTGCATTTCTATGTGTAAGCACAGTAGTTGATTGTTCCTCCGGGTAAAATATTACCTGAAACAAATTTCGTATCAAAGGAAAAACTGAGATGGACAAGTTATTTTATCTCTTAGAGCATGCTACATAGAAATAATGTTTGTGGATTTGGTCAGGATGGACCACGTTCCACGGAGAAAGCAACCCAGCCCTACTTAGGGAAATGTAACAGTTATAGGGCTGCTTAAATAGCTCAGTGGATTAAAGGTCCTGGAAACAGGCACAGGGGCTGGGATTTAGATCTCCGGGCCTGTAGTGCTGGCCCAGTCCTGCTCCCACAGAGTGCTGAGACTCCAATTGAGACTGGGCACATTGGCGTGCACCTGTAATCTTAGCACTTGGGAGGCTGTAAACAGTCGAATGACTGTGAGTTAAATCTAGTAGCGAAATCCTGAACATCCTGTAGATACTTTCCTAAAATTAAAATAATAATAATTACTATTATTATTTCAATTTTTTTTTTTTTTTTTGTCTTTTTGAGACAGGGTCTCGCTATGCAGTTCAGGCTGGCCTTGAGCTCAGTTTTGTAGCCCAGGCTGGTCTCGAACTCACACCGATCCTCCTGCCTCAGCCTCCCGTATTATTTCAATTTTTAAACGTGAACTAGCACACGCCATTTCACAATGGCTGACTCAGAAGATGAGCTGACATAACTGATGCCATAAACAATCGGCAATTTCATTTTACACAAGTCACATGGAAGAGTTGAACTAGAAAAAGTGACGATGATAGGCGACACTGAATATCTTCTTCTTCTTCTTCTTCTTCTTCTTCTTCTTCTTCTTCTTCTTCTTCTTCTTCTTCTTCTTCTTCTTCTTCTTCTTCTTCTTCTTCTTCCTCTTCTCCTTCCCCTTCCCCTTTATCTCCTGCTCCTGCTCCTTCTTCTTCTTGTTTTTGTTATTATTATATGAGTTAAAAGCAGAGTAAATATCAGAACCTTGACCTTTTGAATATTTTCATTGAAGATGTTTTCAAAACTGCATTTAAAAAGTTTTAAGAAATTTATTCCAATCTGCACTCAAGTTCCATTAATATTCTTGCACCTCAGAGGCTTAAATCAACAGCCTCCAGCATTGCCAGTTCCATCAGTAACCCAATGCAATTATGGAACATTGGACTATGTATACAACTACTTCCTCTCAGTTCACAGAGAAGAAATGTTTTTCTTTTTTTCTTTCCTTGCCAATATTGATTATAAAATTTATCATGTCTACACCCTGTGCTCTGTATAACTACTATGAGGACAACAATATGCAATGTGTCAATTATTGCGATTGTACTACTAAATGTATTTTGAAACTATCATATTATTTCTATTAAAAGTAATAATAATAAAAATGTACTAAAAAAGTAAAAGTAACCTTTCTTTTCTGAAAAAAACAAATTTTTACAGCTCAGGTGAAACAACTAATAAAATGGATAAACAACAATAAAACAATAATAGCATATATATACTAGGAGGAGGGAAGATGACTGAGGACTAGATGTTACTTGTCACTCTTTAATGGTGTATTATGTGCTGATGAATCTGTTGTACTGGGCTTCCTGTCCAGACCCGCTGCAGATAACCTTTAAAGATTCCTAGAATTTAGTTCTGCTTGGCCTTGTCCTATCTGCTGGGCTCACTGTCTATATTTTTCTGAACTGAAACTTCTGCATTTGCTCTATGCAGCAGTGTATTCAGTGGCCTAGGGGACAGTGGTAGGAGGTTCGCCATATATAGATTTCTGCTCCTCATCCTGCAACGACTACCCACCTCATGTAATCTAAATGTCAAATTCCACTTCAATTCCAGATCCCTGTTACTATTTCTACCACTGTTCCTATATACATCACACTCCAGGCACACAGTTTACCTCTCTTCCCCACATTTCCCAAGCTCCAAAGGCTTTGGGCTATAGCTGCCCTTACTCTAGAAGTCTACCTCTCAGACACTGGAATGGCTTTGTCCCTCTTCCCCTGCCTATCATGATACACACATCATCATCCCTCTGGGGCTCTCCACACCTATACTATGATCACACCTTAAACATTTTAATTGCACGTTCTACTTCATTTTTCTTCTTAAACATGCTGCAAATTTAACTCATTTATCTTGTCTATTTCCTGCATAATCTGTTGAGAAAATAAGCTTCATGAAGAGAAGGCAGTTATTCATATTATTCACTTTTCAACCTTCAACCTCAACAACTCTGTTAGTGTGTGGCAGATATCCTTTAGATTTTTTGTGTTTTGTTTTGAGTCTTGCTTCTTCAGTTAATGGCCCTCTGACATTATTTATCATGCAGTGTTGGCCGTGATCAATATAAACAGGCTGGTACTATGTACTGTATCACACTTAGGATTTAGGTTTTTAAAAAAATTTAATCTTTGTTTTATGATTTTATTTTTTTACAATAGCTAACACATTGCATAATGCTGGCTTCATCATAGTTGTTCAGAGTACAAGATGTAGACATGATTTCTTGTCTAAACATCATTAGTACAGATCTTTTCATTGCACAAAGAGAAAGTAGCTGCATATTTAGTCTAATAGTCCACAACAGTAGTAGATTGTCAGCTCATCTAGCATTATTTGAGGCTGTTGACTTGAGCCTTTTACATATTAATATAGCTTTCCTTTTTTATATCTTGTGGTTAGACTTTTGTTATGGATGGTTAATGGAAAATACCATGTTATGCCTAAGGTGTTGGATATTCAGAAAGGTAGTGATGTTAAGTTCAAATGCCTAAGTTATAGGTAATGATATCATTTAGCTTCTCTTCTGGATGGTTAACAATTTAAGTTGGCAGACCAAATAATTAGAGAAAAAGAAAGGATAAAAGAATAGCCAATATTTTGGCTCTAATCCTTCAAGGACAATGAGAACACAGGATGTAAAAGAACTTGTACTGTAACAGCCTGTAACTCCGTGGAGTCCCAAATTTCTTGTTCAAGGAGATTAAGGGGCCACAGAGGAAAGTGATCGATGATGTACAGAGTGCCTAAGGAGAGTCACGTGGACAAAAAACATTCTCTCAGGCTTTCACAGAGACCAAAATGGTCAGGCAATGGCCATGATTCATCCCGATGGCCGACACTGACAAGTTTCTCAAACCACAGCACATGGTTCCAGAGTAAACCATGAGGGGACCTGACTGACCTTGTCAGATACAAAAGTTACATAATTTTTTAAAACATAAATCTTGCTTTATCTTGTTCTTATGATTTAGTTTAGTTACATGATTTTTTTCAACTGGCTATATCACTACGTAGCTCAACCCATCAACTTTCCTTTATATTAGAATGAGAACACTCATGTTCAGGTCACTGGTAGCTATGACATTTAAATGAGATATATGCCAAGAAGGTTTTAAGTTTTACTATCAATATTAATGTATTGGAGCATGAGCGATAGCTTGGTGGACTAAGTGCTTGCCCAACAAGTGCAAGGACTCAGGTTCAATCCCAGGTACAAAATGCCATGCTGTCCCTGAACCCAGAACTGTGTGTAGCAGCACACATCTGTAATCCCAGCACTGGATAGGCTGAGACAGGCAGATTACTATGAAACCAAACTGCATAGAGAGACCTTATACTGAATGAATAAATTAATTAATTAAAAATAATTAAAATATTCATGTATTAAGTGGTGTATTACATAGCTCAGTATTTAGATATTTGTGTAGCTCATTACTTAGGTAGTGATGTAGCTCCTACCCCAAAGCACATTCTATAGGAAGTCAATAATCTTAACTCAGGAGGGTGTATGGACTCTACTAGCTATAGAAAGGATCTCAAGCTGCATAGTAAGTTTGCAGTTGGACATTCCTATCAATCGTGTGGTGTAGTTTTGACACAGTACCTTTGTACTAGTCAGTTTTTTCACAGCTATGCTGAGACCTGAAGATGAGTGCTCACAGAGTAACCGTGCTTATTTAGCTCACAGTTTTGGAAGACAGAAGCTAAACTGCTGCAGCACTGATTTAGCATAGGGCTACCTTGGGAGCACTGGCTTAGGTCAGGATCACCTAAACTGCTTCTTTTCATGGTTTTTGGTACAGCGTTAGTAGTATACAGGACAGAATGCAAGAAGGAACATTCACAGGGAGGTGAGATAGCTCAGGGGTCTAAAGCAACTGCCATGCCAGCCCCACCCCCAGGACAGGCTGAGCCTGCCATAACATAAATTCACCAAGTTTTTTTTTGTTTTGTTTTGTTTTTGTTTTTGTTTTAAAGAAGGAACATTCACAAGGCCAAACAAGAATGCTACGAGAAAGGGAAGAACCAGCTTTGTAACTGTCCTCCAGGCCATAATGCCTAAAGGCTCACAACCTCACAGTGCCCTTACCTTGGGAATCATGCTCTGAATGCTTAGACAGATTCAAATTTCATCTTTGTTTTAAGCTTAGAATCAAACTCAAGATCTTGCGCTTGCCAGATGGACACTGTCTTGCTGAGCTATAACCCTATCTTGAGGACATATCCAGAACGCAACCTATAGCAATCAAGACACTTTGGCTATGTTCTGATGCCTTAATTAAACCAATTTATTGTCACCTTGCATTCCTGATCTCTACATTCTGAAGCATTCACTTCTATATCTCTTTACATTTTAGGCTACAGGTAACTTTTGAAGTATAGCATAGTTGATCTCCTTTCTGGCTACAAAGCACCTCAAAGGAGTTATTAAGTTTCTACAGTTAAACACATACATACAGGCTGAAGTGTCTGTATTTCATAAAAATATGGAGTGAGCAAGAACTTTTAACTATAGGTGGTCTTGTCTCAGCTGAGGGAAGGAATACAGGAGCAGAAAGGTTAAGCGACCTCTCTAGCATCACGCAAAGCACTGATTCCCCTAGGAGTGCTAGGACAATGTTTCTTGTCCATTAATTCGCCTGTGAATCACTTTATGACTTGAAGACTCCCTATGCAGTAAAAGTTTATTATCCATGTGTCAGGAACTTTGCCAGGTGCTGGAGTTGCAACGATTTATGAGATATAGCCCTTGTCCTAAAGGACATCGCAATCTAACAGCAAAGTAGGTGCACAACATGCCAGAGGAGCTAACAAGTACAGTGCTTGTAGAAGATGAGCCCATGGCAGTTTTGAGGGGGAGTCAAGGCTCAGGCAATGGGCACTATGGTGTCTACTTTGAATCTTAAGTGATCAGCAAGGGTAGAAGTGTTCTAGACATGGCAATAAATGGGACAATAAAGGGAAAGCCTAGTAAAACAAAAGGCAGAGAGACACACAAGCAAAAGCCATGCAAAATGCTGTGTAAATAGCATTTACACTGCAGAGACTGTGAATAAAATACACAAGGTCCATCCATTGTTCCCAGGCTATGAAAGATGAGAGGAGGCTAGTAGAAAACAAGTTTGCATGAGTAAGCCCACACCTGAAAATGTCTAGGAAGCCAGTTTTGGTTTGCCTTTTAGTGGCACTGGTGATCAAAACCACAGGTAATCTAACACTGAGCTAAATCCCCAGTTCTTTTCAAATTTATTGACGTATTTTTATTTCAGGAAAGCATCTTTCTAATTGCTTATCTGGGCCTGAACTTGTGATCATCCTTCTATCTCCAACCTTCATCTCAGAAGGTCATATGATTTTGCATGAAATAAACATTATATGACAATATATTATGTGACAATTTGGGACTTAGTAAACAGCTGAATGTCGTGGTTGAAAGTATGGGGAAAGCAAGATGACCAATTAAAATGGACAGGGCACGGGGCCCGGCAGGATGGCACAGTGGTCTAAAGTGCCTGATTGGGAAAGCTTGGGCGGCTTCAGGGACCGCGGTTCAATCCCCAGCACCACATGCTGCGCCAGCCCTGCCCTCAGGGTGGACTGAGCCGGCCATAAAAATGAGTGAATAAACAAACAAAGGTTCTGAAACAAGATAGATAAATAAATAAATTTAAAAAAAATAAAATGGACAGGGAAGAATTTCTTAATTAAGTTTATTGGTACATGTCAGACATAAACACTATATTCATCATAGGGAATTTGGACCTTTACATAATATAGTTGGATTCCTCTTTTTTTTCACCCCAGTTCTCTTTGCTCCCTTTATCCCTTCTTCACTTCCCTATTTACAAACTTTTATTTCCATTTTATCTTTTTCCCTTCCTTCTTTTTTTCTTTGGTTATCCAAGTCCCCCTTAGTTTTTTTTTTTTTTTTTTTTTTTTTTTTTTTTTTTTTTTTTTTTTTTTTTTTTTTTTTTTTTTTTTTTTTTTTTTTTTTTTTTTTTTTTTTTTTTTTTTTTTTTTTTTTTTTTTTTTTTTTTTTTTTTTTTTTTTTTTT
>PVJA010003736.1:0-37872 GCA_004027025.1 Myocastor coypus | reverse complement strand
GAATTATACCAGGAAAGAAAAGGAACATCTTGTCATTTGAATTCAAATGCTAATTTACAACTAAACCTTAGAGGGAAAATACACTTTATTTATAAAAAAGGAAAGAAAAGCATTGTTTCTATGTTATATTCCAGTAAACATATATTTATCTAACTAGAAATATTTTCAGAGGTGTAAAATGTTTAAAATGGATTATAACTGTAAGAACATATTAGAAAACAGTTCTGTTTTGCAATCAAAATTAGTGTAATTGTGATGTTTTACAAAAGCATTCTTCTAATCCTAAATTTTCATTCCATAGTGTAACCATATTAATATAATTACTCATTACACTCCTAATTCCCAAGAGGAGGCCACTTAATTTTCTAGAGTAGGTGAAAATTAGAATTCCAGTAGAAAAAATATTATTTTTGTACATCTTCATTGAATATTTAACCCCACCTCAGGGGGCAATGCTAGCAGTGAGCCAGACACTGTGTGAATTGGTACTGCTTTGCCATTTTGCTCTGTCCAGTGATATAAAGGGTCTTGGGTATTAACTATGAAATATAGAGATTTACTAATATCAATGAATATTTTAGACATCTGTACTTTTTCTGAATTATAAATTAGTTGTTATCTAAAATTGTTCTATTATAATATGCTCAATGCAGCAGCATGTTTCATTAAATATCATTTAGCAAAACAGTTAATCATTCTATGATATCTGGAAGCTGATACATTCTACAGGTTCCATATGAGTTATAATGTACTGAAAGAAAAACCTAAACAAGACTTGTGAATCTTACAAAAGTAAAATGACCAACAATGGATCCCAATCTAATTTTCATCAAGATGCTGAAATAATACCTAGTCATGCATTTTTAAGTACACTAGTCAGATCTTCTCCATTATCTTGTCATTTTTATTTTCCGTTGTGTTATTGAAATGCTTTCATTAAGGATCCAGATTTTCATTTAGAGTAAATATTATGGTAGTGAAGTATCAACTAAAATCATTCCAACATTTAAATTCAAAAATAGAAACAAAAATACTCTGATCTAAATATTGCCACTCCTCCAAATAATCTGAGAGAAACTATTACCAGCTCCTGTAGCTATCCG
This sequence comes from Myocastor coypus, assembly GCA_004027025.1. NCBI lineage: Eukaryota > Metazoa > Chordata > Mammalia > Rodentia > Myocastoridae > Myocastor > Myocastor coypus. The sequence goes on along the minus strand of PVJA010003736.1, from coordinate 36,769 downwards.
AAAGTTTCAGATACAAGCCCTGACTCTAAAGTGAAGTTTAGAACTTCAGTCTGCTGAGGTAATAATTTAGTATTGGATGGAAAAATGTACAAAACCCACTACTTCTGTTATTAACCAAACAATGATATGGACAAAACTTAAAGACAAATGATAGCTTGACTTCAGCGTTGCTTCTCTCACCCTTTAGAGCTCTTCTGTCTTTCTAACTTCAACCTGCCTGTGTCATGAGAGTTTCTACCTCCCAGGTAAGGATCACCATTGTTTATATGGCTTGATGTGACTCAGCTGCACAAATGTTAACAGATTTGGCCTTGTCATGATTTACCATGACCTAGAGGCACTGAGACACCGATAAGATAAAGTGTCAGTGACAGCTGAGGTACTTACCTTGGCCAAGCCAACTGTTACCCAGTGGAAGTTACTCATCACTAAGCTCTGCGAAGATCCACTGAACCGAGACCCAGTGCAGTTGAATTTAGAACCTAATTAGTAGTCAGAGGAACAAGGGAAGTGAAAGCAACAAGAACACCGGCACTGTACTTGACATGATTCATGGATCTAAGTCAACTTTCATATCTTATTAATATGGAAAATTGTCAACTAATGTGTTACAAGACCACATTATAGCTAGTTGTGACGCCTTGCATTGGCAGTGTGCATCAGCTATTCCTTCACATTCCCATCCCCATTGCAATTTGTCGGTACTGTGTGATAATTACTGGAGAGTGGGGTATAGGGACAGCAGTGTATGAGACTTCCAGGCTTAAGTAATCAGACTTTTCCTTGTTCTTTAGGATAGTGGCCTTAGGTAGCATATGATGCAGTTGGTAATGCATGCAATCTGGGAATGACAGAAATCCCCGTCAAATTACTCGTGCTCCATATTCCAAAGGTTGGGCGTAGATCTGCGTCTTACACCACACACTAAGCTAAAATCAAGGTAACTCAAATATATAAGCATTACATCAGAAACATTCAATCTTTCTGGAAAATTATTTTAAAAGAGGTAAAGCTTTCAGCCACTCTTCAGACAAAGGACTTATACTTAGAAAATATAAGTAACTCTAAAATATTAACCACTTTAGGTTTGAAAGCTCAGTTAATCATATACATCTTAAATAAAAGACATTTCTCAGGTGAAGAAATACAAATAGTAAGTAAATACATGCGAAGAGTGTTCACTATCACTAGCCATTGGAGAAATGCCAAATAAAACCTAAGTTTCCATCTCACTCAAGGGATAATGGCTATCATCAAAAATCAGCCAAGAACTCATACTGATGAGAAAAAAGAAAGAGAAAAGATGTTTTTCCATTGTGGGTGAGACTGTAAACTAATACAACCAATATGGAAATCAGTATAATGATTTCTCAAAACCCCAAAAAGCAGAAATTCGATTTGACCCAACTCTTTCCCTTCAAGGTATCTTTTCACAAGAACTAAATACATCATATCACAGTAATCTATGCATTCCCATGTTAATAGCGGCGCAATTCGTAATAACTCAGTCTTGGAAATAGCTTCTATGTCCATCCAGTGATAAATGGATATAACATATGTGATATTTATACACATTGGACAACTACTCTGCCATAAAATGAATAAACTGCAGTCATTTGTATGAAAATGGAGGCACCCTGAGACCATAGTGTGAAAGAAATTAGATGCACAAACTTAAATGTCAGATGATGTTATGTGAAAAAATATATATTTGCATCCAAACGAATGACATATAATAGGATACATAAAGAATATGAAAGTCATACAGTCCAATCCAGCCAATGTATCTAAAAGTGTACTTGATATAGTATTACTTTCCTATTATTTTATATGATTTTTGGCTTTCTGGTTTTCAATCTGTATACAGCAAATAATCATTAGATTTATAATGTCTTACAAGATAAACAATGAATCTGATTCTGGAGAAATAAAAGACAGATGATAGGAGGGAATTCAAATGTGTTCTGTCCACACAGGAATTCATTCAGCAAGTATAATCATTCTGTGCAGCAAACATACATTAATAAAAGCCAAATATGATATGGAAATAAAAGGGCAACAGTGTAGAGACTAACTGCTCCTACTTCATATTTTTTATTAATTTTTACAGTAGCTGATGCAGTGTATAATGTTGTCTTCATCATAGTTGTTCAGAGCAAAAGATGCAGACATGATTTCTTGTCCCAACCTCATTAGTACAGATCTTTCTTTTCATTGCACAAAGAGAAAGTAGATGTATATTTAGTCCAATAATCCATAACAATAGTGGATTATCAGTTCATCTAGCATTATTGGGTCTGTTGACTTGAGTTTTTTACACTTCAGCCTATTAATATTGCTTTCCTTTTTATACCTCATGTTAAACTTTTCTGCTGGATGGTTAAGACCAAGGTAAAGCAAGACTTATAAAAAATATGTAGCTTTTGTATCTGACAAGGTTAGTCAGGTCCCCTCAAAGTTTACGCTGGAACCATTTACTGCATTTTGCAAAACTTTTGTCAGTGTCGGCCATCTGGATGAATCACGGCCATTGCTTAGCCATTTTGATCTCTGTAGAAGCCTGAGAGAATGTTTTCTCTCTAGGTGAGTCTCCTTAGGCACACTGTACGTCATCAAACACTGTCCTCTGCAGGCCCATAATCTCCTTGAACAGGAAAGGTGGGACTCCTCTGAGTTATATGCTGTTACACTACAGGTTCCTTTATGTCCTGTGTTTTCACTGACATTGAAGGACTAGAGCCAAAAATATTGGCTATACTTGTATTTTTTCTTTTTCTCTAATTATTTGGACCCAACTTAAGTTGTTACTCATCCAGAAGAGAAGCTTAATGATATTCTTCCCTATAACTTAGGCACTTGAGTTTAGCATAACTATCTTTCAGAATATCAAACCTTTGACATAACATGAAACATGTATTTTCCATCAATTGTTGATATTTTAAACTTTAAAACCCCTATGGGATATAAAAAAAGAACAATCACACATTGTTACACAGATATTTTTGAACCTAACCATTTACAAAATGTAGCATTACACTTCTATGGCCTCTTTTCCTTTTCTCATATTATATTAAATTCATTTTCCTTTTTCTCTTCCTTTTTCATTTGTAAGCTAACACTTATTTGAGAGAGAGTATAGCAATAATTGATATGACATTAGAAGCAGCGCATAATTAGGAGACCAGAGTGATAGATATTCCAAGCATGGTTTTAAAATTACAGACTGCTATCCTCACTGTATTTGCTTAGTTCACAAATATCAGTATATATAGTTGGTATGGGTGTAAATTCTACCTATTACCTGTTGGTCTCAAAAACCTGTCGAAGATTTTTAGGACCATTGTCTTAATCATCTTTTGCACATAAGTGCATGGTTTTTTCCCTACCATGTTTCTTCCAGAAGCCAACAATTGCCATTCCTACCACGTTGTTCAAAAATAACCCCTCCAAACTCACACTCCACCTATATCTTCAGGGCAATTTCTCACATTCTGAAAACTTCCCATGTTTAATACCATTTTGCTAGTTTGGTACTCATTATGTTTCCTTTCAAAAAGTGCACTCAAATTTGTACCATTCTGGGTAACACCTTCAGCTGTCTATTGGTTAATATGTTATGTCTATTTGGATTGAATGGGCCCTGGCTGTTCTGGGCATGGGGTCACCCTCCTATGCACTGATTGATTCCACCCTAGAGTGACTGGGCCCGTCCTACTGTAAGATTGGTCCCACTATAGGGAATGACAGGGACGTCCCCGAGTGACTCAACATAAAACGTGTATAAAAAAGCGTTGAGGCAGACTTCTCTCCTGGCCCCACCCTGCCTGCTTAGAGAAGTCCTAGTCTTCATCCCATCACTTTTCTTCTGTGCCATTTCAGATGACCTCTGATCTTCACCGAAGTGAGAGGCTTGATGACTGTCACATCTGTTGCTCCTGCTCTGCTTTTTTTTTTTTTTTTTGTCTTTTTGAGACAAGGTGTCACTATGCAGTTGAGGCTGGCCTTGAGCTTACTTTTCTAGCCAAGGCTGGTCTTGAACTCACACTGATTGTCCTACCTCAGCCTCCCAAGTGCTGAGATTACAGACATGTACCACCACGTTCTGCTTTGCTCTGCTTTTCGTTGTTTTCTGTTGCCATGAAGAGCTGCTCTTTGCCTTACAGCCCACGAAGTATTAAATGAAACCTCCAATAAACTGTAAGCTGAATAAATCTCTCCTTCCTTAACTTTGGGTGTCAGGTATTCTGTTCCAGCAAGAGAGTGAACAGTAACTAAGACAAGCTGGCTCTATTTTATTTGCCCACGTGTACTTAACACCAGTTCACACAAAAGCATATCATATTCTGTGATTATTCTAAGAAGGCAACAATGTTTTCAGAAAGAAAAAGTTTCTTTTAACAAATTCGGATGGGTTGCTACTAATTCATGAGTGAATGGTTGGCATAACGTGTCAGGGACGGTGCAAGAGATGTGGGATCTAACTTTTTTCACCCACTGAAACTAGCTGTTTCAAGATAAGAAACGTTTGCTTTTACTGAATTTTACCTTAAAGATCCTTGTGAGAAAAGACATAGAGTCTAAGTTCATTTCCACTGCTATCTGTCTGATACAGGGATAGCTCATTCATTTAATCTTTTACCTACCCTTTTACCATATATTCTGAATCTCATGACTCACCAAACAGTACTCATCTCTTCACTAGCCTATTGCAGGTGTACAATTCCATGATACTCAAAAATTTAGCAGGATAACAAATATCATAATGTCTTAGAACATTCTAGAAACCCCTCAAATCTCTCCTATGCCTATTTAAATAGAATCATTTGTGTAAGAATGAAACGTAAGCTTTCCTTCATGTATGCAGATAACTGACCTGCTGGCTTTATTAATGCCCATATTCTAAACTTTAAAGAAAAGTGTAGTTATGTAACATGCAATGTTGTAAACAAAATTAAGCTATTTTCACTTGAAAACCTTAACTTCCTTCCACAATTTAGTATGCACCAGTAGCTTATTTCTTTCTTTTTTTAATGTTAATATTGCATCATAGAGCTATTGTCACAACTTGCCTACCTTTGTACTAGTCAGTTGAAATTTGTATGATTTCCAACTTTGACAATGATTAATAATGCCATTGTGTTCTCTTGTGTACCTGACCTTTGGAGAAAGTCTTCTTTTGGGGAAAGATATGATAACAGTGAAACAATAGGCTCTTATGAAAATATTGACTACCAAGTGTATCTCTGAAGTGTTTATAGTTGTTTCCATTCCAATCAACAACTGCTGGAAGAGTGTTTTCTTTTACCTTACCTAAATATCCATACTTTGTGCCTTTTGAGTGTAGCCATCATAACAGGTGTATAAGGATATCTCATTATGATTTTTACTTTCCTAATAGCTGGAAGAGGTATGTACCTGGGAGGACATATTTTTAAGTTTCTAACTTTAAAAGAAAGTATTTATTTATTTATTTATTCATTCATTCATTTATTTATTTGTTCCAGGGTCCCATGGTGTGGTTCAGACTCATAGTGATCCTCCTGTGTTGGCCTCCCCAGCACTGAGATCACAGGTATGTGCCACCATGTCTGGTTTCAGTGGCCCACTCTATGTAGGGCCAACATGGCATGCAGTGCCAGGGATTGAACCCAGTACCTTGTACTTGCCAGGCAGTTGTTTAGACCACTGAGCTATTTTCCCAGCCCCTCAAATTTTTTTTTTAAGTTACTCATAGTTACAAGCCTCATGTACTCTCCTCTTTGTTCTACATAGGCCTTCAATGTGCTAGGTTACCCTTTGTGATCATTAGGCCTAGTGGTGTTACTTGATTCGCTTGCGAGATGAAGCAGGTTTAGGAGAGCACTCTTCTGAATGTGTCTAGATGCGTCCTCGGGGTGTGACCTTGGGTTCAGTACCTGTTCTCCTGACCCTCCACTGTACTGTTTCTCTGGAGTTTGCTCTAAGAAGCTTAGCTCACCATGACTGTCCATCTAGGGGAGCCAACTACCACCTAAGGAACCCCTTGAAACTCTGAACCGTACTAACCTGTCCTCCTTGAATTTGTGTGCAGCAAGTACTGTATCCCAGGGATGTCAAAAGTGCTTGGTACCCTGCTCCAAACAGTGCCTATATGCATGTGTCTTTCCTTGAATCCCTTCTCCCTCTCTCTCCATACACAATTGATTATTTTCCTGCTTTATATCTCAGTATACTCATTATATTTTCATCTCCCTAATGCTATGAATTATCCCATTAAATATCTATAAGGAGCAGATACTTTTATGTTTATCATTTAACTCATTTCTTTGGTGTTTGTTTACTTTGGGCAAAAACAATGGCTTGCTTTGTTTAATGTCCTTGCCTGATGGGTTTCTGGCAATCTTTATGAAGTGAGGGATCATTTTCTTAAATATTGTAATTCATGTGGTTTGATTGTGCTGCCAGTGCAAGTAAAGACTGAAATAGAATTTCTTCCCATACTCTGTGAACCCAGGACTTTGGCATGAGTGGAAGAGGCAAAGAGAAATTAGATGCATTAATGTTATCTTTACACCTAATGGTGTGAAAAGATTATTTTTAACATTACCACAGTGAAAATATTATCTCTTGATCTGCTCCAGATAATACTTTTTCTATGACCTAGCATTAGAAAGACAAAGAATTTCAAGTACATGCAAACATCATGCACAAAAATTCATCATTTGAGATTAGATTTTGATGTTTTGAACTTCACTTCTACTTAGTGTTTTACTTTTATGATTAAAATGAAATATCAAAACAAGAATATTTTAGAAGTTTATACAATAAATTTAAATAAAGTAATAATGATAGCATTTCAATTGGTGGAAGAAAACTGCAGATAAAATTTATCTATTAAAAGAAGACCTGATGTGACTCCTATTTAAACAACATAAATCAGAGATCTTTCATAATATTTTAACATCAGACGAACAGAAATAAAGAAGTAGCTGGACAAGGGGGAAGAGAGTGAGTGAACGAAACACAAGAGAGATAAGAAAAATAATTAGTATGAAGTAAATGGTGGGGAAGTGTCCCTTTGTCCACCACGTGCTCCACCTGACTTATCAAAACATCATTTTCCCAATCATTTAGTGATTCCCAACCTCTTTTCTCCACCACCTCAAAATGCAGGTCGTGCTACCTATTTTTGCCAATGACATTATATTAAAGTTATAGATACAGATATCTAGAGATAGATCAATAATTTGCTTTACCAATTCTCTGGTGAATTTTCCTTTGTTCCACAACTGAATGTCTCAAATAGGAGCCCTTCTGGGGTGAGGAGATAGCTCAGTACAATAAGCTCCTGCCTGGTAAGCACAGGGCACAGGGTCCTGAGTTCAATCCCTGAAGAGAGAGAAAGAGAGAGAGAGAAAGAGAGAGAGAGAGAGAGAGAGAGAGAGAGAGAGAGAGAGAGAGAGAGAGAGAGAGAGAGAGAGAGAGAGAGAGAATTACCTTGAATCTGGTTTTGTTTGCTTTGTTTGCTTTGTTTTGTTTGCTCTGTTCAGGCTGGTCTTAAACTCACATTGGTCCTCCTGCCTCAGCCCATGCACCACTACTCCCAGCTTTGGCCTCCTTTTTGAAACCCAAGCTGGCCTGAAACTCAGTGTAGTCCAAGCTGGTCTCAAACTTGTGATTATTCTGTCTCCAACTTGAATCGTTTTTTTTTGTTGTTGTTGTTTTTTTGTTTTTTGTCTTTTTGAGACAGGGTCTCGCTATACAGTTCAGGCTGGCCTTGAGCTCACTTTCTTAGCCCAGGCTGGTCTTGAACTCGCACTGATCCTCCTGGCTCAGCCTCCCGAGTGCTGGGATTACAGGCGTGTGCCACCATGCTCGGCTCTCCAACTTGAATCTTCAAATGGAAAAACAATAAGGCACACTTTGATGTAATCCAGAGATGTTACCAGAAATGAGAAATTAGTCACTGTTGTCTGAGTTGGGTGATATAGTATGCCTACTGAAGAATCCAAGATCAAAATAAATGAAAAGTTCTGAGGATTCTCCAGGAACAATAAAGATAAGACTTCTTTTGGTATAATCTTATTCCCTTGCAAATAAGCTATATGAAACTCACGTTATTTCCATCTGTTTGTGCTGTCTTGATGGTACATGCATGTCATGCAAAACTACAGAAAGTGTCTCATGCAGCAAGTTAAAACAACTGTCTAAAAGAATCAATTCTCTCTTTTTTTTTTTTTCCCCCAGGGATACATTGAAGGAAATTAGCTTGCCAAAGTTGCTTTGATAAAAGAGCAATATTCCACAGGCATTACCTCAGGCATGTACTTGAAATTCATGTACGCTGGTGTCTAAAATTTGAAGAGTTTCAACTTTTCCCTTTGGAGGGAAAAGACTGATGCCGGATCACAGCAGACTGGATTCCTAAACACTGTTACGATTTAAATTTGGGTTTCACTTTTAGAAGCAACCCACTGCAAATTAAAGAGAAAGCTTTATTCTTAACGAACTTCTCAACTTACCTGATGCACTTATTTTATAGCTTCACACATTATACTCTTACTTTAACCAGAAGCTACTTCTAAAAATTTAGTAGTCCATGAGCAATATCTAACAAGTTGTTCTAAGCAAGTTGTTTCAGCACAGTCCTTTCTCTAAGAGAATAGTGGCAAAGGAGAATACGCATGAGTCCTGATGTGTTTTTGTTTCTGTTTTGATTCTTAGAGCACATTTCCGGAAAAAAAAAAAAAAAACAACAACAACAAAACTATACAGAATGATGAGAAAACAAAATCCCTGAAAGCCTGAAAGCTAGGTTGTGTTTTATCCTTGACAACTACAAAAGCAGTGTTTTCACAAAGATTTTGAATGAGGTTAAACATTCAGGAGACAGAGGTGCACTTTGGTCATGAGAGTATTTAGAAGGTTTTACTTGCCTGGGAATCACCCAGAAGGTAAGAATTACGTTATGCACAATTTTATTTACTTCTCAGGTTCCCTGTTTGGTATCTTCTCCTTTGATTTCTTTAGGGAATAAAATTGTCTTTATTATTCATTCATCTATTAAGCACTTGTTTGTTTTATTTCAGACTAATTTTCAATACCATTTTCTTTTTAAGTCTGTTCTGGGTTAAGCCATAAACTTGGAGTCTAAAGTGCAGAGTCTCAATGAATACAAAATAATAGTGAAAGTGGACTCCAGTGAGGACAGTGGACCTGCACAGGTACTGTGGGGTGGGCTCTCTGCATTGTGCCCAAGGGCAGTGGCTGTGACCTGACTGATACCTAAAGAAGGGACAACCTGAGGTCAATATGTTAAAAAGAAAAGAAAAAGGAAGAAGAGGAAACAAAATCACTTCCCAGAACTAATAAAAGCACCAAGGAGCAGGACAGTAGCAGAAAATGCAAATCATTTCAGTGAAGAAGAATCAACACTGCTCTGTCTGGCATCTTTTCTTCTCAAACTGATCTTTGTTATTCCCTTTGAATAGCCTTTCACGTGACTCTAATTCATTACCTAGAAGAGCTGATTCTTTGTGTTGGTGAAGGATGACCCATGAATCCTGGCTTCTCATCTCAAAGTATACGTATTATAAAGAACTAGCATGCTGCGATGGCTGGCTTCCTTCGATGGTGTCTCTGTTTGCATCTCATCTCCAAGGTCTGCACCTAGGTTCTGGCTGAGCTTTCTTTAGGGCTTTTCCTCAAGATTCCTCTCTGGTCATCTACTAACAGTTTTCTACCTCTTGTGTTTCCACTAATGTATTCAAATTTTGATTTTTATCACTTCTTTGTTCACGGAATCTCTCTGTGCTCACTTTCTTGTTTGATTTTTTATTCCTTTTCTATTGGTACAGGGTCTCGTTATGCAATTCAAATTGTTAGTGATCCCCCTGCCTCAGCCTCCCCAGTGCTGGGATAATAGGCATGCACCACCATACCCAGTTTCAAGGCAGGCAAGACGCGTCTGGGTTCTGGGTCCAGCACAGTATACGGTACCAGAGATTGAACTCAGGACCTTGCGCTTGGCAGGCACATTCTTAAGCCACTAAGTTATCTCCCCAGCCCTCTACTCCTTTTTTAATGTATTTAGTACTGGGTCTACTGGGTCTACAGAGTCTCACTACACAGGTCTGACTTATACTGATCTTTCCTATTTTTTGGCATCTGAAGCACTGAGATTACAGACGTGCACCACCACTCCTGGTCTCAGTAATGCATTGCTGGAGGGTGAGTCATACAGAGCATTCCAGGGATCAAACCTCAGTCCCTGTGCCTCCCTAATCAGGCGTGTAGTCCGCTGAGCTATCTGGCTGGCGCTTCTTCACCTTTATCAGTCTCTCTTTGCTTTATTTCACTTTCTTGGTTCCTCTCCCCAGTGTACGCCCTTCCAGGCAGTTTTCCTCTGTCTCATTTCCTCTCGTATCTCACACTCTCTTTGCATGTGTTTTCAAATTTTGTTCAACTTTCATGGCTTCATTTAGATTTATTCATCCTTTTAAGGTTCCTTGTCAAGATGGATAGCAACACTCTCAGCTGAGGAGTTGCTCTCTGAATTCCTATTGTGGTTTTGTTCAATAGCCTGGGATTCATTGTTGAATAACTCACTGTATTACATAGCTCAAGTCTAACTTCAAAGATTATCATTGTCTTCTTAACTTCATTGTTATATACATAGAAGCAGGAATACTGGCCCACACTTTTCTGAGTTCCATGGCAGGCTCAGTGCTGCATAGAAAATATAGTGAAAACTCAACAAATGACAATACTTTAGAAACCAACAAATCACATTTATTTATTTATTTACTTATTTATTTATTTACATATAGTACAGAATTTCAAAACCAGAAAAATTTAACAATAGTTATATTACATATTTTCATCATCGGATCAGTTTAGATTAATAGATATCGGTGTATAAGATTGATCAGTCTTATACAACAAATCACTTTTATTCCATTTCTAATTATATTTACTGAAAGAACAAAGTTTGATGTGCATTTCAAAAACTTGTATTCCAAGCAACTTGTGAATCAAGTCACTTTACAAAGCTGTGCCATGATCTATTAGCTTGTAACACAACACAAAATCATTTAAATTTAAAATGTGCAATGTATTTTGATTTTAGGAATTTATCTCTTCTTGGTCAAGTTCCTTTTAATATCCATGTCTGTTATAATCATTTTTATTAGTATCTTTTAGGCTTTACGGTATCAGCATTGATTTCGCATGAGATATTTAAAAGAAGTCTTGGTCTTTCTGCACATACTGTGACTAGTTATGTGACCCTGTAGGCATGGGTTCTTTGTATTATCTGTATCAAAGTACATCCAATCTCATTGCTGTCTTCTATACCTTGGTAGAGTGAATATGCTGAAGTTGGAACTATTTCATCCTTATATCTCGTATTGTTTGAAACACTATTTTTGTCAGAGTCCATTCAATAAAAGCTTCACTATAACTGATCGTTGTTCTGATTTTTTTTTTGTTTCTTACTCAGTCTTCCTAAATAAAGCCTGCAAATGAGCATCCAATTAATATCTCAAAAATCAATGTTTTTTGAATGCAGCAGAGAATGTAAACCAGACTATCATTTACCTCCTGTTCTACTTATACAAGTGACTATGAAAGGGGTTGAAAATAAACTACCATCAAACTTCAAACTTATTTCACTATGATGGATAAAATGTGAATTTGGAGTGGAAGACCTGATTGAATTCATTTGATTCTGAGTTGTTTTTCCCTACAACAATCCTGATCCCATTGCACGGGATCTTCTTCCTGTATCAGTAATCAAGACTCCAACTCTCCAGACACACAGGTGGGTTAACAGTTCAGTTACAATTTGGCACTAACCACCTGGACCTAGCACAACTCTGGCCTCACTTCAGGTGGCAGCTGTTAGGTTTGGGCATACAGGATGCCTACTGTGCTATCTGATGTGGCTTGAAGGCCAGGGGTTCCGACACTGTACCCTTCGGGTCACATGATATGTTCAGCTGGATCTCAGAACTCAGGAAAGTATGTTATTTACTTTCAAAGGATAAATAAAGATTCCTATAAACAAAAGAAAAGACAAGAACTAGCCTATAATGGTCCTGAATCAAGGACCTTTTTTCTTTGTAGAGCTGGGATGTGCCACTGCCTTAGGATGCTAGGTGAGGTCACCTCAGAGACTTTCCAAATCCCACTGTATATTTTTGAGAACGTTAAATTATGCAAGCGTGATTCATTAAATAACTGGCAATTGTTTATTAACTCAATAACCAGCCCCTTCACCTTTTTTTGAGTTTTGGAGATGAAAATAAAATTCTCATGTGTCTAATCTTGCTTGGTCTTTTTGAGAGCCGGCTCCTACACAGACACCACCTAGAAACATACCAAGACTCACGGCATTACCATAGATTCACTTATCGACGAAAGGGAAGTATTTGGGAATAACCAAAGCAACATTCACATTTTAGAAACTGCAAGGGTTTCAGAGCTCTGCGTCAGCAACACTGCCACAATCAGCCTCTTGAGTGTGACCTTGCCTCAAACTCTCTGAGCTTCAGTTTCTTGGAAAATCATTGGGAAAACATCAGTTAAACTACAGGGGCTTTCACATAGTATTTGCTTGAAATCACATTTTGCTTGAAAGATCAATGTTAGTGGTGAAAGAGCAGTCATGGAATTTGAAAATGTATAGCTCAGAGTGAAGAAAAACTTAAGGATGCGTAAGCCTTTTTGATGTTTAATTTCTTGATCCGGAAATTGAGATAGTGCAACTACATATCCTAGCCCATGTAGACTCCTATAACAGAGTATCTACTTCTGTATAGCAATAAATGACAAATTTCATGAGAAACAATATGAGTGAGAAAAATGCTTTCAGAAAGCATTCACATCAAATTTTAAATTCATAGAATATTCTGGAAATAATGACATTATAGAGCAGACTAGTGCCTACCAGAGGTCGTCATGGCTGTGTGTATAAATGGAAAATGCATGCAGTGCTAAGAGACCCCTGGGGATTTTTGTGATGATGTCCATTGTTCTGGTGTTACAAGAGTCTGGTACAATCAGACGTCTCAGGGCCATCACATACATTTCTACAAACACACTTCGAAACAATATTTTCTCTAAAAGGACTTGATGCCTTCTGTTGAGAAAACATATGTTTTTGCACCAGAATCTGAGTGGTAAGGATACAGTTCATGCTCAGTTAATATTTTATGCATCTTTTAAGTGGGAAACATGGGGAAAATAAGCAGAAATAAAAATGTATGTTCTAGAGCATATAATATCATAAACAATTATGTAATAACAGAGATAAAACATAAACTTATGCTTATAGCGATTTTTCTTTTATTTTCTATTTAAAAATAAGTAGCTTAGATGTATCTACAAGACTACTGCAACAAACTTTAATATAACCTTAACCTAAATTCCTAATTCCCAATTTTCAGTTGTAAGGCAATATCCATAAACAACCAGTGTGTGTGTTCGTGTGTGTGTGTGTGTGTGTGTGTGTGTTTGAGAAAAAGGCAAAGAAAGATGGAGAGAGAGAGCAGGCAAGAACACTTGAGAATAAGTCTCTGAATGCTGACACACTTTACTAATGATTCCAGTTACATAAGAACAAAAGTATTATCCAACATAAAAGTTAATTAATTCTAGTAAAAGCTGTTCACTTTTTAACCTACAGATCCCAATTCTATTTTCTTTGTGTAAATAATGATCCTTAGAGTCAAAGCCAAAATAATACACCTAAACTTAAATCTGTTTTGCACTTTTATCTCCCTGCCAAAAGGCAGTCGAGGATCACACATTGCATCACCTATTATGTTCCTTTAACTATGCTGAATCTAGCAAAGCAGGTGCTTCACACTTCTTAGCCTTAATGTTGCTGTCCAATGCGGTGTAGTCATTCTGCAGAATTCTGGACACAGTAAATTTTCCAGCTATGTTTTTACAAATAGTTTTAGATTAGCCATTTGGGATAGATGTATTGTTCTGTCCTCAACACCCTACGAAGACATGCATAATGTTTATTTTCCCCACCATTGGTATTACTAACTTTCAACTCTTAGTAAGATGATATCTGCTTGATCTCTCCATTATAAAGTAATAAATATTTTATTGTCCCAGGTCCCAGTGGAAGATTGCCACAGCCCCATTCCCATGCCCATGATGTGATCTTCATAACAATAACACATCAGCTTCCATCGTCAGACACTCTTCAGCATCTCCATACACCTATTGAAAATTTTTAAAATTGGGCACATTTTATCTGCCACATATTTAATTTTCTAGCAGTATACACTATCTTCCATTTATTGCTCCATCTCATGGAACCAGTGACCATATTTTATTTTAAAGTTGTGTATCTTACAGTATCTGGTATATTATCTTACTTTCAATGGCTTCTTAGTATATTTATTATTACATTTGAGTTGGAATCATTGTCATCATGCGGAAATTATTGTGATCACGCCATTTCCCAGTTAAAAAAAAACTCATTTCCATTTTATTCTTTCCATTTTTACTTAGCATTGGTGTGTGGCCTATTTGATTAACTTCCATTTCGACAGTGCATGAGGGGTACTTCCACACCAGGTCCATTTTCTAAACTGAATCCTCAAACTTCCACTGAACTCAAGAATTTTCTGCCTCTAATCTGTACTCTAACCCTCTATGGCTGCCTTCTGCTGCTACATATTGCCATATTACTCCCAATTTAATTTTTGCTTTCTTAGATATTGCCACATTATTCCCAATGCCATCTAGTGATTTAATTAGGATTAATCAATCAATAATTAAATTAATTTAAGTCTTAGCTATAACATACTGCAAAAGATCAATGTTTTGTTATACGGGTCTTGCTTTAACTTGGCCTTGAATGCCCAGAAGAAAAGCTTAATTATGAGGTATAAAACACAGAGCTAAATTAGTAGGATGAACTGTAAGAGGTTTAAATCAACAGCCTCTAACATTGGCAGTTTCACTGGTAACCCAATGCAATTATGGACTATGTATACAACTATTTCCTCTTAGTTCAAAGAGAATATTTTTCTTTATCTCTGTCCTTACCAATATTGATAAAAAAAAATTTATCATGTCTATACCCTATGCTCTGTATAACTACAATGAGGACCACAGTATTCAATGTGTCAATTATTGAGAATGTACTACTAATGTGTTTTGCAACTACCATGCTGTTATTTCTTATTAAAAGTAATAAAAATATAAATAAAAAAGCTGTAACTTATTGGTCATTATGATACATTAAACTGACTGCATCACATATCTGAATCCCAACTTCCTCAGTAAAATATGATTTGAAGATACGTTATTTGTTGATCACTTAGAGTGCAAACTGGGATAAAGAAAAAGTGTAGACTTTATACAGTACTTGCCATTTGTATTGCTTCATAGGAGAACTGTGTGTTCATCTCAGATGTCCAATTTAGTTTGAGTCTTCGAATTTTAGGGCCGTGATATTTTTTTTAACACTTTATATATTCAGATAGAAATCCTTTGAGGGACATTTGGTTAAAATTTTTTGCCTTTGCATTTTTAGATCTGGTAATCTGAACAACTAATCTGAAAATAACAAGTTACACTGTTGAATTTCTATCATCTTTTTTTTTCCCTCTGTTTAGTACAAGGTAAACAAGGTATCAATACACAGATAGTATTTGTAGTGATCCTCCTGTTTTCAGTCTCCCATGCTATGGGATTAAAGCTGCCTGCCACCACACCATGTGTCAAATTCCTATCATCTTGTTTAGAAAAATTGTGCATCATTTCTATTTTTTACTCTATTTTATACTCATTAAAAAATAAAATGCAAAACTTACTTAGCTACAAGCACATATTTCCACAACAGGTGTGCCATCAATTCACATACACAAGTGGTTAGCCACACAAAAAAACAAAACAGTGTTTGTGCACAAATAAACTGGCCTGAATATATGTATTTCTCCTGATAAACAGTATCAGAACAGATATTTTCATCCACATTTTACTATGCACAGAAGTCATAATTTATTATTGATACTATTTAATGGAACAGCATCAATAATATAAGTCATAAAAACAAACAGAAGATCTGCAGAAAGTACTTATTTAAGATGTCAGATGCAATGGGAAAGAGCATACAAATATAAAAAGAGGCTGGGAGAGATTGTAAACACCAAAAGAAGGCAGGACTGTAGAATTTAGAAACCATATGTACGTATTTACCAGCGAACTGAAGGAAAGTGCATAGGTAAATACAATTGCTGAAGACAACAGAGTTGGAGTAAACATTTTGGGGCAGATGTTTACTGAAAAGCAGAAAATGTGCTAACTATTATTAAGTTCAAAATAGAGACGCTCCATTGGGCAAAAGCAATGAAATGGTAATTTAATCAAAACTGAGGTCCATGTTTCTGAAAAGCGTTTGGGGGGGTTTCAAATATAATATTTTATAGAGATAATGAAGGAAGGGGGGATTATACCCAATTTTCTTCAAATTTGAATTTGAAGCATTCTATGAAATTTGTGTTCATTAGAACCCTTTCTTAGCTAACATTTTTTTTCACTGATTGAATTAGACCTGAGAAATTTAGCCATTTTAAGTGTCCATGATATTAAACCATACAGATGGTTTGTTCATGCAGGAATGAAGGAGGGGGAATTGGAGAGAGCAGAGAAAAGTACATCTGTCAGAGGCTGACAGAGACAAGCCTCTTAATTACTCCAGGTTAATAAATTGTAGCTAGTGTTTAATGATATGGATCAGAAGTAATTCCACAAGCATAAATCACATGATATAGTCACTTGTCAATATCGAAATATAACTAAAACATAGCAACAGTTTAATTGTTGATGCTTGGATTTAATGCACTCCAACGGTTTGAAATGACTCATTGGGGAAAATAATTGGGTGAGGGGAGATAGCTCAGAGGCATAAGCACCTGAGATCTTAAGTGCAAAGTCTTGAGTTCAATCTCTGGCACTGAAAAAAAAAAATGAAAGCAAGAAATAACCCATTAGCTCCAACTGTGTGTGTGTGTGTGTGTGTGTGTGTGTGTGTGTGTGTGTGTGTGTGTTAGGGGAATCACACTCAGGACTTTGCACTTGCCATGCAGGCATTTATGCCACTTAGGTGTCTCTCAGGCCCTGCCCCAACTTTTATAATGCCACAATATTTTGTAATTTTACCTAGACATATGAACTCCATGTGAATATTTTAGTTTTAATTATTATTCACATGCTGGAAAAGCTGGTATACATTAACTAACATCTGTGATTGATTGTATTGAAGCCCCAATGTTTCAATTATCCTTGTAACTATACCTATTATGAAGTAACTTATATTTACAATAGCCTATGTCTTGGAAAAATCATCTAGTGTAAAACTTAATAAGGGATGTTGAATATATGTTGAACACCCTCCTGAAACTGAAAAAAAAATAGACTAATATACTTTTCCACAAAGGTAAAATTGAAAAGCCTATAATTATACCACCACAAGTTGGGCAACAACCTGTATGAGCAAATATGACAAAGCAGAAACTTAAAGAGGAGCAGTGTGGCTTGGGCTTCCCCAGCGATGTTTCTATATCATGACTATGAGAATATTCCTGGGCTTAGCTACAGGGAACAGAACTGAGGGATTGTGGTCATCCTTCCCAAGGCTGTCTTAGATCAGCCCTCAGTCAACCCATCCTGAACAGCCAATTGAGCTCAATCAAAATGTAAAACAGCCCCTAGGCCCTCACAGCTGCCCAAAGACAGGTTCAATCCTAACGAAGACAGGCAGTTCTTGATTCAGGACATATAGTTTTTGAACTTTATCACGGTATAGAGAGGCAGCATGCATTCAATGAAAACATACTTTGAACGCTGAACTCTGACGTTTCCCAGGCTTGCAATATAAAATGCCTAATTTTCTGGTGATGCAATGGTGAGGCAGAGCCTCACTTTCTGCAGAGTAAAGTACCAGTTCTCTGCCTCTGCCGTGGAGTATGCCTCTGTGTTCTGAAGTTTGGTAAGCTTGGTTTTCTAAATGTATTTCTTTTTTAAACTTTCTTTCTTCCTTTCTTTCTTTCTTTCTTTCTTTCTTTCTTTCTTTCTTTCTTTCTTTCTTTCTTTCTTTCTTTCTTTCTTTCTTTCTTTCTTTCTTTGTCAGGTGAGCCTGCCCTGGAGATGGGGCTAGTGCAGCATGTAATGCGGTCCCTGTAGTTGCCTAAGCTTGCCTAAGCAGGCACTTTACGCTGAGCTATCTCACTAGCCCTTTTAAATGTATTTCTAAAGTCAGGATATTGTCTTCTTACTGACAGGTTTATTAGGACCTAACTCCATCATAAATGAAGAGCGGTCTGTATCCTCTTGCCCATACAAGATCAGTTCTACATCACCAACCAATCTATGTGGCATTGAGAGATTTATGTCATTTTAATTATTTATTTTCTTAGTGCATATTTTCAGTAGACAATAGTTAGATTCACCATGGAAACAGATACACGAACATAATACATCTATATTCTGTGTTCATTTCCTTTACCACCTGCCTCTCCCATTTTTATTTTATTTATTTTTTTTAAACAAATGCCATGCACTTTATTTTATTTATTTCTTGTTTCAGAACCTTCGTTTGTTTATTCACTCATTTTTATGGCTGGCTCAGCCCGCCCCGAGGGCAGGACTGGCGCAGCATGTGGTGCCAGGGATGGAACCGCGGTCCCTGAAGCCGCCCAGCAGGGGCTTTAGACCACTGAGCCATCCCGCCAGGCCCATGCCTCTCCCATTTTTAGTCCCTTTGTGAAAGATCCATTTTCTGTTCCCAATTTTTATTTTGTTTTTCATATAGTTTCATTTTGGGCTCCTCACATACAACAGATCATGCAATAGTTTGCACATAATATCTGGCTATACAGACCTGCTTGACTGAAACATTCATGGCTGAACCAAAAAACACCAATGAACAGAAGAGATGCTGTGTACTGCAGCAACTTAGTATTGTTTCCCACAATATTTAGTATATTTTGACTTGAGCCAATCTCTGTGTCTCTGGAAGACTATTGCTATGAAAGTCAAAGATGTCTTATCTTAATACCCTATTTTCTTTTTTTAATGTAAGACTAATAGGCATCAATGAGAAAGAAGGAGTCAATACAAATTATATAAAAAGAATATGGACAAAAGTTAATATCAGAAAATTTCCTGAATATGGGAAAATAATCTGACATTCAGGTAACCAAAGCGTATAGAACACCAAATTACATCAACCCTATTAAAACCATCCCAGACATACAATAATCAAGATCCTAGAAATTCAGCACAGGAACAGTGTACTAAAAGCCACTAGAGAAAAGAAGCAGATCACATTTAAAGGAAGACCCATTAGAATAATAGCAGATCTCTCTTCATAAACCATCAAGTCAAGAAGAGCAAGGAGCAAAGTACTACAAATTTTGCAAAAAAAAAAAAAAAAAAAAAAAAATTCAACCCAGAATGACTTACCCTGCAAAACTCTCTTTCAAGTATAATGAAGAAGTGAGATACTCCCATGACAAAGAACAACTAAAGAATTTCATGATGACAAAGCCAACCCTACACAGTTTACTAAAGGATATTCTAGAGAGGGATCAAAATTACCACAACTCCATGAATGAGAGTGGAAAGCACCCACCAAATAGGACAAACAAACACAGGAGGAAAGGAAGTATACAACAGCAGTCCTTCAATTATTCTTTTTTATACAGCAGCAGAATACGCCCTTGATCGTATTCTACAAATGGACTTCTCCAACACCCTATGGGTCATGATTGTCTGATTTACATGGTGGATATCTAGAAAATAGCTGTAGCTCGTCACACAAGTGACGCCTGACCACCAGGTGTCATGGACACTGTCCGCGTCCGTAAAATACTAGAACTTTGTGCTATATCCTATCCCCAAACTGCTAGAAGTGCTGGTGATAAATCTGCCATTGCAATCTTTATATTGTCTTTTACTCTTAGTAATTCTTTACTATCATGAAAACTTTCTCTTAGTTGATATTTTTGGATATATTAAACTATTCAAATACTACATTAGTACGCTGAATTGATCACAGTATCATACATATGATATACATCATTCTGGCCTCTTAGTTGGACTAACAATTTAATTTTAATTTTGGAATATTGTTTTGAAATATTTAATTTAATTGTATTAAATTTAAATATTTAATTAAATTATATTAAATTAAAAATTTTATTTAATTTATATTAAATATTTTAATTAATATTGAATTTATTTTCTGAATATTATTTAATTTTAATTTTTGTTTATGATTTAAACTGTATCTTTGACTTGCAATCAATTTATGAAACATGATATGGTATTTTCTACTATTAGAAACTTTAAAAAGTATGTTTCCATTTTTCACTGAATTTATATTACTTCTTGTCTTTTACACACATATATATACATATATATATATATGAAAAATATGTATATAACTTGACATAAGATGGAATACTGTTTTGCTGAACTCTTCAATGACATTTTCAATGGGTTCATCTAATATAATTATATTTTACATAGTCCTGGATAGCTACCATTTTGAGAGCTCTTTATTCATTATCCAGGATGATACAGCAACTTCTCTTGCCTTATGGATATGGTCTTTGTTATTTTCATATGTTATGTCTGGAGATATTAGAATCTTTTTAGTAAAATATTTTATTTTTAGTTTTCAAAGGTATGTTTGCTAAGTATAAAATTCAATGAGGACAGTTTTTTTTTCAGTCCTATGAATTGCTTAGTTTAGTTTCTTACCCACATGCCCATTTTTTTTCTAAAGTAAAATAAGATGCTATTTAATTTTGCTCCTCCATAGCTAATATTTTTGTATTATGCATATGCTTTAATGACTTTTTCTTTTGGACAATGTCATTTTTGCGCATCTTGGTATGATTTTACTCATATTTCTTGTGCAAAAGGTTTTTTTTGAAATGTGTTATAATTTCAACTAAATTTACAAGTTTTAAATCAATAATATTTATTGCCTACCCCTTTCTACTTTAAAATTCTAGTTATATTAATGTAAGTTTCTTGATTTTGGCACAGAGTGAACTATTATATGACTGATCTGTAAATGCTTTCATTTTTATTTTAGACCATTTTTATTGTTATATTCATTTAAGTTTGTAAATAATTTATTTACAATGTGCAATCTATTAATCTCATGTTATGTATTTATTTCAGAAGTATTTTGCTAAAATTCACTTTGTCTATTTCTTACATCTTTCCCATTTCAATATTTGCCTATAATTTTTAATATGCTATATAATTTATTTTCAATAAAGTTAATGAAAGCAGTACCCTATATTCTATGTAACAGACAGCAGCAAATACATGTAACTTGTAGATGGTGCCTATTATGGTACAAGCATTAAGAACTTTGCAATGTGAATACAATATACAAAGACTTAGGCAAAACTGTGAAATCAGAATGTAATAGAAATAAATAAGTTTTTATAGCACAATTCATAATAACTAAATATTCTAAGAAGCCTGCATTCCATCAACATGAATGGATAGGGTTCAGCCTAATAGCTCAGTGGACTAAAGTGTCTGCTTAGGCAAAGTGCAGCAGCTGGGGTTTGATCCCTAGGTAGCCATGCTGGCCCAACCTGTGGGGGAGTATTAAGAAAGTGATTGAGACTAGGTGTGGTAATCCTAGCACTTGGGAAGCTGAAAACAGAAGAATCACTACAGTCTGATCTATGTAGTGAGATCCTATAACCTCTGTAAACCTTGTCTAAATGCAGGAAAAAAAAATTGAATAGATAAAGAAAATGTGCTCTTTATGTACAGTGGTGGACTACACTGCCATGAAGATAAGTGAACCCTTTAGTTATGACTGGCCTGACATATGAACAATTTGGGTTATGATCAGAATTTTAGTTTTAACTAGTAAGTCATTTTTTGTTTGTTTGTTTTGTTTTCTTTGCAGGACCAGAGTTCAAATTCACAACCTTGCACTTGCCAGGCAGGCATTTGTGCCACAGAACTATCTCCCCAGTCCCTTGTGAGTCTTGATTCCAGCTTTTTGGGCTTCCAGATAGCCTCAGATACAGAGTTAACCCTTAAAGAGTTTCAGAAGCAACATTACAACATCATTTCTCATGGGATTAATTGAGAAATCCTAGGCCAATGTTTCTTTAAGGCAGTAAGAATAGCCCCTATATAAAAGAGAGACTTTGAAGGCTGCATAGAGGAGCCTGAAACTACCAGTGACAATTCAAGTTACACTCAGCCCTAGGAAACAAACTGAGTTTATAAGTCGATGGTCCACTGTAAACCTGAATCACTTGTGGGAAAATGGGTATACCTTCAGACCATAATATCAAATAAAATGAAGAAAGCACTCAAGATTTAATATCATATGATTTCTCTTACATGATAAACATATATTATAATTAAAGAGAAACACAAAAGATACTTAACAGGAAAGAGGAGTTGGGTCTTTCTCAAATGGAAAAGGAATCAGGAGCTAGAGGAAGAGTGATGTATGGAATGAAATAATAATGAAAAAAATAAGAATTAAAATCTATTGTCTACACTTACCAACTGCACATGGCAGTGTAAATGTGATGTGCTACAAACCTGTACCACTAAAAGATAAATTAAAAAAGAAATGTCTAGAAGAACAGCAAGTAAAGACAGACATCTCCCTGGAAGATAGCAGAAGTGGTCTGGGTTTGAGAGGAACAGTGCAATGTATCCTTGGCTTTAAAGAGAAGTGTTCCACTGGAGCACATGCAGAGTTGTCAGACATTTCATTATAATCCAGACATTTAGACTTCATGGAACATTGCAATTTTGGTTCCTTATGGTAAATGTTTCCACTTAGAAAGAAAAAAGTACGTGATTCATATACTAAGCAAATCTGCAAATGAAATTTTCACCAGTGACTATAATTTATGGTCTCATAACTCTTAACTAGAGAAAGAGATAAGTAAAACAGTCTCTAAACGTAGGCTTATGAGACTAGTACCACTGACCGTGGTGGTGGTGGTGGTTGGAGCCATGATGCACTGCACCTTTAAGAACATCTATTAAGTTGGTCTCACTTGAGTATTCTCATGTTTCAATTAGCAAAAGTACACAAGTATATATACTTCATGTCCTGGTAAATGTTATTGCTTCCTACATTTCTATTACTCCATGACAACATTAACATACATCTAATGGTTTAAAACAATATGTATTCATTATAACACAGATCGTATGTATTGTTTGGACAACTTAGCTATTCTCCCTACAATTCTGCAGTATAAACACTAGCCAGGAATGTGATCTGATCTAAGGCTTGACTGGGAAAGAGTCCTGCTATGGTCTAGAAAAGCTTTGAAAGCATTACCAAAGAGTGATGATGTAAACAGTGGTGAGCCTTTAGGAAGAGGACCTCGTGGGGGGGTCAATGCAGAGAGTATCCTCGGAAGAGATCTATGTGCTGTGACAGGACACTGGTTATACCCTGAGAGAGTGTTTGTATGAATAAGATCAAGGCTGCAACCCTGAGCACACACATTCTTTGACTTCCTGTCTCATGGTGTGATTTCATCTTCTCTTTTCTTCAAAAGCTGAAAATATATTGTTTTAAAAAAATCAATGGAAACATACAAACCTACTTGGGAGTTACTTGGTACCGTTTAAAACTAAAACGAAGTGTATAGGTAATAAAAGTAAAGCTTACTGCTTTAGAAAAATTGCCTCAGTAGAATTTCGGTGTAGATTGTCTTTCAGTAGATGAGAGTTATAGAGGCTAAAATTGGAGCCTAAATAAATAGCTATTTCATGTTGTTGTAAGGAGTTGCAAGAGTGCTCCATTTCAAAGTCACTTGACATAAAACTTACACATTCCAGACTTCTGAAACTTTCCATCTACTTACGGCGCTGCCACTTACACATATCGTTAATCCATCAATAACTCTCAAGGTTACAACAGCTGAATGGAAAAATGACCAAGGCTCCCCATTTCATAAATCTCGAAGTGCTGTGATACTTAAAAATATTGTTCATATTTTTATTTGCAGTTTTAAAATGATTAAAATAATTTAGAAACAGATACTCTTGATTGATTTAGTCTGGGTCAGAATTAATATTCCACATTTTCTCATTTTTGGACAGAGAGCTACTTGCTAAAAGGATTTCAAGCAAAAAAATATAATACATTTTATGTTGACTTTCTACTTTAATATTAAAAAAGAGAGCATTTATTGCAGAAATATATTTTCAGAGATAAGCTAGATAGTTTGGTATATTTAAAGTTTCATGGAGAAAAATGTTAAAGGTTTAAAGTTATAGAGTTTTATTTTCCTATGGTGCATTTGAGTACTTTACATCACAAAAGTTGTTATGAATTTATTCAGTAATTCTACCCTAAAAGTGAGGGTTCCCAAAGGAGAAATAAACTGAGCTCCTATAATCCAACAGTACGAAAATGGAAATTTATTTGAGAATCAAAATTAATTTTAAATATCAACTCCCATTTTCCGAAGTTGTGCCATGTTACAACATTTTAAAAATTAAGAACAAATTTTCTGTACTAGACAAAATTGTTTATGGAACAAGAAAAAGAATCGTTAAATGGAAGGGAAAAACAATGTCATTGAAGCGTGGACCCAGTCAGGAACTTTACTATGAATGATTAAAGAAATGAGCAAATACATTCACAATTACATAGGACATTTGAAAGAAGAGATGAGTGGGAAAGTGTATTAATTTAAATGCTTCCATGACAATTTGAAGAGGATAACGAATGAAAACATTTATAAAACTAAGAAAGCACTGGAGGTGTCTGCTATGGGTTGCTATTAGAAAAGTAAAAGTATAAAATGAAATGAAGTGAAAAAAAAATGATCTCAGAGTGTGATCCCCTGCTCCTGGAAGCTCTTTCTCCAGAGAAAGTTCACAGCCCTCTTCTTCTAAGTAGAACTCTGCTAATAGTTTTTTTTTTTTTTTTTTTTTTTTTCCCTTTGCTTAGTAGTCTGATACTTTTGCTTTTGGTGTAGCCCTGAGACAGACCTTCAGACCAAGCATAAAAAGCCAAGCAGATGTCAGAGCCCCTTAGCTTGCTTGCCGCATGCGAGGAGCTTCATAGCTAGTTTCTCTAATGTGAGTGAAACCCTTGAACATCTCACCTGGTAAATAAAAGTCTTTGAAAACTTTACTTGTGACTCTAAAAGAAAGTTGCTAAGACTTAATGAGATGCTTCATAGAAAGAATTATCCAGGAGATTTATTCATAAAAGAGAAAATAATATACTCAAGTCATAAGTCAATCAATATTTTAACTGAGGGATTAACATAGGGCATTTTTTAATTACTCCAGCAACAGAATGTCAATAAAGATAAAGCAACCTACCATCATGATAACATTGGAAAAGAAATCTCCTGGCACTACACTTACTACTCAAACAGCTCTTACTGAAGATGCATACATTTGTACTTGGTTCTGATAATAATTTATTAAATACTGAAGCAAAGGCATGTATGCCATGTCATTTCATAGGCAGTCTATAGCCATGTTACATATTTCAATTCAACCTAATGATTTTCTATGAAAGTTTTACATATTTTAGTTTGTAATCATATTAATTATTATATAATTGTCATTGTTTTTATATAGCTTTATGCTTTTCGTTTATCCCCAAAGATTTTGTTAGATAGCTTTCCAGAATTTTTACTTGAGAACTTCAAAACTTATAAATCTTTTCTCTTTTTATGTAAATACTCTTAACTTTTTTCTGTTTTCAAATATGTGAAAGTACTCAAGGTTTGTTCCATGCTTACTATCAGCCAGTCATGAGGACACAAGTTTAGCTTGTAAGTCATCCGTGTGTCAACATAACTGTGTAGGTTACATCCTGCTGTTCTGCCCTGCTAGAGCAGTGACTGGGACAATGTGGTATTCAGAAGGCCATGAGGAGAGGCTGCAGGAGCGCTGGCTGTGAAGGCATCTCACTCTCACAGTGCAGCTTGACTTTTTATTTATAAACATAAGGGAATAAATTCTCTGAAAGCTAGGAGAATGTTCAACCAGGTCTGCAGACTGATGGGTGAATAATCTTGACTACTCAGAATTAAACTTTGCTGTATTATGTTTGCATAGGTTTTACTTATCACATAATGGAGTTTTCTTTCAGTACAGTTTTAGGAGCCCAAGTTAATTTTTTTTGTAAAAATTGTAACCTATGGTCATAATTGCAAATAAAGTTTTGTGTTCTATGAATTAAAATGAAAACACCTACAATATAATATCTAATCATAATTTTTCACTTTAAAAATATTCAATACTTTTTGGCATTTATTTTACTATATGATATAGGATTCAATTTGACTTAAAAATACATTTCTAAGAGATTTTTAGAGAAAATTAATAAAATTATACAAATATACATACATATAAGTGCTGAAACAAATATTATTTTATGCATATAATTTATTTGTATAACATATATTTTTACATAAATCATTTATTCCTATTAAAAATATATATAATATGAGATAAAATATTGTGAATTTACAGTTTGGTACCCTTCATGAATCTATAAACTATAATAAGCCTATTAATTTTATTCATTTAACTTTCATAGTAACTTCTAACAAATTTGCTAAAGTCATCCTATTACTGTATTTTCATAGTTATCCTATTTTATAACAGTGATGTAGAGTGTTTCAGAGCTTTCAGTACTACAAAGAGCTCAGTGGGGCACACGTTCCATACTTCTGCTACTACAGTTTCAGAATAGGTATTCTACCATTAAAGCAGAGAACATACTTTTGAATATTCATTTATGAAGTGTTATTTCAAAATAGTCATAGGGGATGTAACTTAGTAGTAGAATACATGCTTTATATGGTGAGGTCCTAGGTGCAAGAGAAAAAGAAGGCAGAAAGAAAGGAGACGGAGGAGGAGGAGGCATGAGAGAGAAGGAAGGAAAGGAAAATAAAGGAAAGAAAGGAAGAAAGAAAGAAAGAAAGAAAGAAAGAAAGAAAGAAAGAAAGAATTACAGTGCTGAAATGTACATAGATTATCTTGATAAAGATCAAAAGACATAATAGACTTATTAATAGAAGTTGTGTAAAACCTAAAGATGATTTAGAAATACTATATGGCTAGAATTTACTTTTCTTTATTAAGAAATGTTGTTATTGATGAACATGTTATTTAATATTTGCATCTGTTTATATGATTTTTAAAATTTATTACCTTCTTTGTTTAGAAAGGTTTTGTTGGTGGATTATCCGGATTCTAAAAATATGTCGGATCCGGTACTATAAAGAGTAGTAGTACAGGGACTTATGAAGAACTATTTCAGGGGCTCAGGAATAGATTAGGGGTGAAATAATAGCTGGTAGAGGATATGATATTTGAGATATGACTCAAAGAATGAATGGAATTTTTGCAGGCAAAGTGACCAGGAAAATGTCAGCATGTGTAAAAAGCCTGGGAAAGCCGAAACCTGTCCAATTCCAGGAAACAACAGGAGAGCAGTACTGTTGGAGCGTGGGAGACGGGCTCGCAGAACCTCAGACTGAGAACGAGGGACGGAGTAGGACCGTGGAGATCAGAACCTGGGGAAGTAGAGCGAGCTGCGCAAGGTATCGGGAAAGCATCCTGGAGGCATTTAATGCTGGTTTAGCTATTCAAGGACTCATACAGGGTCAACTGTGCAGCTGAGGATCTAACATTCTGACAATGTTCTCATTCAAATTGTGATTTCCCCACTTTTCTGCTCTGCTCTCCACAGTGCATATGTCACCTCAAGGCAACTCCCTTTTTGCTACTGAAACATTAAATTTTAAGACATTACTTCCCTAGAAAGATACTTCCTGTGAACCTAAAAATGTCTACTTATGCTCTCAGCTACCATTGAGTCATCTGCTCATTTTTTGCATGTCTTAGCTCAATCATGATAGTGTTGGGAGCTAGATTGCTTAGTCCCATAAATGGTGGTGGCAGTCAATGTCCCTGGAATCACTAGGATTTTTTATAAAATAGAAAGAAAACAACAATGAGTGCTGGACAACCAACAGTGTGTAGTAATAATAATAATAAAAAAGTGAAATAAGCACTGGAGCTATGTGCTTGAAACAACAAGGTCATTTGTAAATACACTAAGTTTCAATAGGGAGGAGAAGGAGGCCAATTGAGAGTAACAACTGAGAGAAATAACTGCACTTCCAGGAACCTACACAAAGCAAAAGAAAGTGGGGAAAGCAGGAGAAAGAGGCAAGGTAGGAAAACTAATGAGCTGAAAAGGAAATAGCTGAGAGGATCCAGGTCGTATCGGGCAGATCTAGCCATTGGCAGGATGCCCGTGAGTCCCTCCACTGCTGTGTAGGAGCAAGCACATGGGTAGCAGTTGAAGGCTCTTCAGGGTCTGTGTGGAACACACGACTCCTCGGGCGTGGAGTGCCACTGTTATTCTGTGACATCTACAACAGAATCACCAGCATCCGACAAAGGAGACAAGAGGACTCAGAGGTTGAGGGAATCACAGAGAATTAAATGTCGAGCTAGAAAGAAGACACGGACAAGGACTCCAAGACGTGTTAGGCTCAGTGAAAATTCTGTGCTATGATATCTATTTATTTTTTCATTTATTTATTTATTTATTTATTTATTTATTTATTTATTATGGCTGGCTCAGTCTGCTCTAGAGGTAGGTATAGGGCAGCATGCGGTGCTGGGGATCGAACTGTGCTCCCTGCGGTTGCCTAAGTTTTCCTAAGCAGGTGCTTTAGACTGCTGAACTATCTCACTGCCCTTGTGTGCTAAAATCTCTATTTCTTCTCTTGTACATGTTCTTGCTTGCTTTCCAGTTTGCTTTCTGTTCTTCTTCTCTTCATTTCTTTCTTTTTTTCTTCTTTTCTTCCTGCCCTTTTGACTTTGCTGAATGCCAGTATAATAGAACATAGAACACATTTTGAGTATTCACTGATTATCTTTGTAGGTGTGTGGCACTGTGTGGTTTCTAAATCTCAAACTTTTTTTTTTTTAACTTGGTCAAACACATGATCCTTTTAGCTTAGATATATATTTTCCTTAAGATGTTTTACTTTAAATTTTAGTTAGAATACATAATTTTAAATTATATAATTCTATTCCTCAGTAGTCAGTTATCTGCATAAGTAAGAACAAATTTAGCATTTCACTAATCTGTTCCATTCTGTCAATTAGTCTACCATATAGCTTACTTTATGTGTGTTAGTATGGAAGAAGTTACAAGTGTGAAGTCACACACAAAGGCTTGGAGTTAAAGTGTCATCTTTTCAGATTTCAGACCTGGGAATTGATTCCAGGATCTTCGCACCAGTCTATAGCCTCAGCCCTTTATAATTCTTTTTGAGTCAAGGGTCTCTCTTAGCCATTAAATTATCCAAGGCAGATGCTAGTTTGCAAACCTACTTTGCCTGATTAATCCTGTACCACATCTGAAAGGGTCAGCCAGATAGCTCCATAGACTAAAGCACCTGCTTAAGTGGAGCACAGCAGCCAGGGTTCAATCCCCAGAGTACCATGCTGGTTCTGCCCTTGGGGTGATTGAGACTGGGCATTATGGCATGTGCCTATAATCCCAGCACTTGGGAAGCTAAAAACAAGAGAATCAAATATGAATCTGAACTGTGTTGTGAGAACCTGTAGACATTGTACTAAACAGGGTCTAGGACTTTAAAAAATCATATACTATATCCAGCTATGCTATCCTTGATACATCAGTGCTGTATGCTCAATCTAAGCCTCTGATTCTTCAAGTTTGGTGTGTACCCAAGTTTCTTGGAGAACTAAAGCACAATTGCTGGTAAACATTTGCATTTTTGGCTCAGTAAGTTTCAATTTGGAGCTGAACATTTTCATCTTCAATAAATTACGAGGGTCATTTACTTTGAAGCTTTGGAAAGCACGTTTTGGGGGTCCCTGGTCAAAATCTTTCAGCAGTTTTTCTTCATCAAATTAGAGTAAACAAACGTGAGAAGAAATTGTCTTGGCCACTTTGCCAACTGAGGTGGTTGGCTGAGGTAAGCTTTTCAGAGCTGGTAAGCAGCAAGGTAGGGCTTGAGGAGGAGTCATGATTGTCTCATATGGTGGAACATTTCTGAGTGAAATGGTCTGCCTTTCCCAGGAGGTGGCATCTGTTTACAGTTATCTGGAAGTGGAGATGTCAAGAAGTATTGAGGGGCTATGTCTAAATCAGATTAAATTTTCATCTGATGAACAAAACATCACTTGTAGCCCTTTCCTTGTTGCTAAGCATGGGTCTGCAAAAGAACAAAACCTTGAGAGCTAAGTGAATTGATTGGAGTCAGAAGTCACGGTTCAGTTCTTAACTCCACAAATTATTGGCTCTATATATGATTTGGAAAACTAGTCTTTCTCAATTTACTTGTATTAGTTTTCTGGAACTGCCATACGAACTCATCACAGCCACTGTATTTTAGGCAAGAAAACGAAAATCTTAAATTTTAGAGCGAGAATTCTGGGATCGAGGTATCCAAGCCATGTCTCTTGGTTCAGACCAGGTCTGCATGGCGTGAACTGAGCCCTATTCTGAGGCAGCACCTCCACCACGATGCCTGCTCTCACAATGTGCTCATCCAGGACTCTCTTTCCTCCACATTTTTTTCATTTTCTTATTTAATTTTTGCCCTGTTTTCTGCCGAAGGCATTCTGGGTGATGAGTCCCAGGCCCATGACCAGCAGGAGCCGAATCTATGCTGGGAACACATTCTTCCTGCTGAACGGGCTGTGCGCAGGTGGTAATGACTTCCAGTGACAATTTGCGCAAGGCTTGAAGCTGAGCTTCTGGTTGCGAGTCCATTACCAATTTTCCTGCTCTTGCAGTCTATTACCAGTGTACTTCCCTGAAATTCCCTTTCATCCACTTTTTGCTCCTGCTTGCTTTCTTATTCAATTACAGCAGCTTTGGTCAGAGCTCAGATGAATGTTTCCTGAGTCACAAGGCAAATTAAGATGCTGTTCCAATACCACCTACAACCGTGGGCAGGCATCTGGATTGAAAAGGCCCTGGGCATGTGTCTTTATCACACTAATGAAATATTTTGTTCCGCACCTGGTATTTAACTTCGTAGTCATCCAAAGGAAAAACACAAGTACAATGTAGGAAATATGTGGTGTTTTTTTGTTGTTTTGTTTTGTTTTTTTTTCAGGGAGGTTTACCTTAAATCCCTTCTTTATACCGTCTCTTAATGCAACATTACCTACGATAAAAGTACAAAGGTGAGTAGAAATGCAAAATTATAATGATCACCCAAATCAAGATATATACATATTTTATGTAAATATTTTTCATTTACTTAAAGACGAAAATCAATGGAACCACTAGTCAAACAAACAAACATACAAACAAACAAAAAACCCTTTACTTCTTGCGAACCTATAATTTATATGTATAAATACTAATGTTCCTCTAAAGCTTTCAGGTTTATTCACATAATTCAGAGAAGACAAGTACGTGAACGAATGCGCATGGGAACCCGTAGTCCCATCGCTATTAGTGGGATGAGCTAGGATTTCAACCTCAAGTCCTGCCTGCGGTCCCTGGAGCCGCTACACTAGGTGATGCGCTGGGCCACATCGCAGAAGCACAGAGCACGTGGCGCGCTGCGTTTACCTCATCACAGTGCTTTCCAGGCAGAACACAGGTGCCGTATGTGAGAACTTGCGGCGCTTTTTTCAACATCCACTCCTTTAACTCACCCTGTTGTTAGACAGACTACATGAAAATAAGGCTAGTGAGATTACAGGGTCCCATGTCACCGTGCAGCCAACGAGGAAAGCGAGCCTCCATTACAGTTTCCTTCCATGGCTTCCGAGGGACTCCGAATAACCAAGTTAATTTTAGCTCGCTTCCTGCTCAGCCACTTCCTGCCTCCCACACTGGCTGGAGATGTATATTTTTGTTCAATTAAGGATATATATATATATATATATATATATATATATATATATATATCTGATAGCATATTATATATGTGTGAAAATATACATGTATATTCTTAGTCATATTGTTTTCATAATTAATATCTTTATGAGTGAAAATTTTAGCAACATGCTCTGTAGTCTCTGGATTTGGAGGGCCTTCTAGGTGACCCAGTACTTGAATATCTATGCCACTTTTTTCTTTCCTGAAATTACTATACAATAATTTTATCATGGCAGCATTAGATCTTTTTATCCTCTCATCTTATTTCTAACCATAAAATGATTAAAATTTATGTAGCTCGGCTCAAAAATAATCCAGGTGGTAGGCAAGAACTGGTTTAACTCAGTCGGCTTTCTTTAGGAAACAATAGCCATAGGCACATAGCATTTACTTAACATGAATTAAATTGCTAGGAAATTCAATTCCGTATAAATTCACTTTTACTTGCAGAATTAATACTTTCTCATGCTTCATATTCATTTGACTTTAATAGCAGGGACAGAACAAAGCCAAGAAGCCATTAGATTCCAGCAAGGCCTATGCCGTTGGAAGGACCGTAGAGGAGAGTTGGCTTTTGCCCATGAATAGTGAGGCTGCAGGGACCTGGGCAGAGCGAGCTCCATGAGCGCCCGAGCTGATTCAGAGAGGTCAGCCCACCCGTTTCCACCACATGTCCTAGAAAGGGCTGCACACGTCAAGGTCGCCATGAGATGCTCAGTTGCTTGCTTTCCTTGGGAGCAGCGACCTTCCTTCCCAAGGCCATGCACAGTGGCCTCAGTACTACTGTGACTCTTTTACTTTGATTAAAAAAAAAAAAATGTTCATAAGTGATAACTCAGGCAGCAGCCACTGAGCCCAATTCACAGGCAGGCAGTGGCTGGCATGAAAATTCATTTCTTCGAGTTTGACTTAGGGTTTGAGTATCTATTTCCTAAGGAAAATACTTAGGTTTTTGTTTTATTCTCTATAGGAACTCCTATCGCTCAGACAAAGATACAGCCACTTAGAAATACAGTTCTATAATCATGGCCAACAAAATGCTATATAAGATTGTATCAGCCACTAGCAGGGATGCTGAAATTACTAAAAATTACAAAGTACTATATGTATATTCAAAGAGAAAAGGGAACTTTCTAAGACTTTGCCACTGAAAAATTATATAAAACAATGAGGCCTTTTTCTAACTATAAATTAACATTCCCTAAAATAATTTAAATCTATACTGGTAACTCTAAAAATTCTCAGTTATAATAGATATGGGTATTTTATCTGTGTATTAATTTATTGTTTTTAATGTATGATGGGCAATAAACAATGAAATAATTCATTCTGTACTGAGAAAATAAGACTTAGATTCAAGTTCCTGTATCTTCTGCATTAGCGATGTCACTTGGAACAGTCCCTCAAGTTCTTGAAGTCTCAGTTTCTAGAAGGATGACATCCAACCTTCATTTCAAGGGTTGGGGTGCAAACCAAGATTACCTAATATAACAAATACTATGTATGTGCCAGTAAAAATTACAAAGTTCACCAATTTTCTTTAATTCAGATGAGAATGTTCTTTCATTTGTGTTTGTGTTCTCTGTGGATCTTTTATCTGGTTTTCATGACAACTCTTTGAGATAAGCCAAAGAACACAAAGTAACTTGCTTGTAGTCAAGAAATGAATAAATAGCCTGAACTCCAGACTGCCTGGTTCTAAAGTCCAGTTTGTGTAGTCTCTGCATTCTATAGCTCCCCTTAGCTGTCTAACTTTTAAAAGTCCTGTTGATTTAACTTTTACAAACCACTTACATGATAAAGTAGA
Source organism: Myocastor coypus (assembly GCA_004027025.1). Lineage (NCBI taxonomy): Eukaryota > Metazoa > Chordata > Mammalia > Rodentia > Myocastoridae > Myocastor > Myocastor coypus. Next base: position 3,005 of record PVJA010003736.1, on the reverse strand, counting down.
CCGGGAGGCCACTGACTGAAATCTACTATGAGGAGTGAAGGCAGAGTCTTGGAACCAGAAAGTTCTGTCAGAGGTGTAGAGCTGAACCCTGGCCTATGAAAAGCGCAGCAAACCATTCCAGACACACTGTCAGGGATGGGATTAACTGCTCTGCTAACCCCTTTATTTAACCATGCTTACTCCCCTCAGAATCCCGCTCCTTTTTACAGCCCTTGAATTCCCTCCAGCTGCAATTTACGCCATTCTTCTCTTATTCTTGCCTCATGCAAGAGAGAACAGCTGGTCACCATGCTCTCTAGAATCACACTTAGGATAATGAACGCAGTTACTGCATCACCCTTCAACAGCTCCAGTCCAGGTCTTGCTACTCAAGAACTATTTAGGTACAGGGAAGCTAACAAAGAGGACAAGTAGAGGAAAATATACTCAAACCTTTACACTTGGCAAAATACTGAAGAGAACGGTTTGAGGAAGATTATGGCATTCTTATTACCTTAAATGTTCACCAATTGTTTTCAATCTCAAGCCCATTCCACACTAAAGATATTTCCATACAGTTTGCATTTGGCTTTATCTGAGTTCAAGATAATCAAGTCAGAAATCCAAGATGAAGAAATAAAGTTATGGACAGGGGCTAGCAGGATGTTTGATCCAAAGTGCATGTGTCTGAAGTTAAATTTAGAACTCAGGCAGTGTCGTCCTTAAATCATGAAGGCAAATGAAGGCGAACCTTCTGTGTGCTAAGCAAAGAGAACATGTAGGCTGCTGCCTTACGGTGATCACAGAGGACAGAGACATTCCCAGAAAGTGCTCAGATTGGCTAAGGCCAGTTGGCACACCAGAGAGAGGGAAGAGGAGTGGTGGAAATCTCCCTATAACTGCCACATCCGAGTTCTGAGAGATTTCTGTATGCCCAGTGGAAGTGGGAAGATACAGCTGCTGGAGAGCTTACGAAATAAGGCACAGCCTGAATCAAGTGAACTTTAAAGGAAACAAACCTCCTTCAGTTGCAAACCTGAGATTGATAGATAAATAGCTGAGAGACCAGACGCATACATGAAAATATTCATCCTACACCAAGATTCCCTACCTTAAGGAATAACATTCTTTACTACTCAAGTCAGAAAATTCATGAAAACATGATACTGACAGGATGAAGACCACATTCAGGCTCTGTTTCTGGTTCTGCACAGTGACAATGTTTTCAGTCTATTTATGAATTTGTTTTTCTTTCCTCAAGCATCCATCTGTATGGTAAAGACAAAACAACGTCCACCTGTTAGAAAGGAGCATTTTATGAGATAATAGCTGCAAAGTTCATGGTAAAATTTTCTTTCAAGGATGTTCAATATGACAAGCCATACTACACGTAGAGGGATCCACAGGGCTTTGAGAGACCACCCGTGGGTACACAAAACCTGTGCTTCATGGGCAATACCGGCTAAGCATTGTTTTAGCAGCATGCATCTCAGGGGTCAGTTGCTAAGAATCAAGAAACCGCTTCAGAAAGAAGATAATGCCTTCAGCTTGGTGCCTGTTGAAGCACACAAAGATGCCTTGTTTCACTCCTCTAAGATCAGCAGTACTTCGAAAAACTATTTATCAATCAATCGGTTTGTACCTCTGGGAATAAACCAAGTAAAAATAGCTCTCCAAACTAACTTGAATGAAACAAAATGAGAGATCATTATTTGTTCCACTTAGAGTGGGGTCATATGCAACTAGCCTCGCATGAAATTTCAAATAATAATAAAAAAATATATAGGAGATAAAATCATCCCCAAACAAAGTAGATGTCTTAAAGAAAATTTCACTTACTTAATACAGTTTTAAGCAAGGAAATTTGACAAAAATAAGACTGATTTATCTGCAGTTGCACATGTATTATTAATAGTAAAAGGAAAGGCACATATTCTGGATCATACTGAAGGATGCATAAAGCCCACTGCATCCTTGTTGCATTACTACATGTTTATTGTGCTCAGTGTGCTTCAATTCCTAAGAAAATGATGGTTGGCTTTGTGAAGTCCTGCTGGCCTTGAGCCGCGATGGTGGCAGTCAGTTGGGAAGCCTGGCAGATTCACTTGCTTTGCAAACAGATCATTAATGGTTGTGCCCTAAGCTTTGGAGTCAGCAGGACTAGGTCAGTTCTTTACTGTCTGTAAGCATCAGATACCCTGATCTGAACTAAGCATGTATCTATCACAGTATTCTTATTAAGAATTTAAACTGACAAAAGTAGGGAACAGAAGAGTGGTCCCCAGACCCGTGAAAGCTGGGATTAGTTCAGAAAGAAGTCAGTTCTACTGTGACAGAATACGGACAAATGAGAGGCATCAGTTCTGATGTTCTGTAGCACACAAGAGTTGCCACAGTTAAAAGTAATTGCATTTCAAAATAGCCTTAATTTTTTCCAATGCTTTCTATTCTCAACACAATGAAATGTAATATGTTTGAAGGGCTAAATATTCAAATTTCCCTGATTGCATCATTAAAATAATTAAATATATGAAGAGTATATATATATATATATATATATATATATATATACATAAATTCATTTATTCTATAAACATTATGTCAACAAATGTTTAAATGCCGTGCAAAACTAAATGACTGTCTACTGGAATTAGATAAAATTTGTAGTTTTCAACATGACTTGGGGTGGTCCTCTTTCCCCATTTCTTCCTGCAGATCTCTGCATAATTCCTTCATGATGGCTCAAATGGCAGCTCAGCTTGCAGTATTTATCTTAGCCATGCAGGCCATTGAGATAACTTGGCAGACTAAGCACCTGCATTGGCAAGCCCAGGGGCCAGGGTTCAATCCTTGATCCTGCATGTCGGACCAGCCCAGCCCCCAGAGAGCATGGAGACCACCACAGATTCCAGGTGTGGTGGTGCATGCCTGTAACCCCAGCTGGGGAGGCTGAAAACAGGGGGATCACTCTGAGTCTGAACTGTGTAGTGAGACTCTATACCAAATATACAAATTGAAAAAAACAT